>CANUEX010029963.1:0-12457 GCA_948099535.1 Jatropha multifida | reverse complement strand
AATATGGGCTTACTATTCCGATAGTCAAATGATAATAGGGATGAGTTGTGATAGTTTAGGCTTACTACGGGCCTCGGGTGCCTTAAGCTTACCTAGGTCCTAGTGCCGGTCCGGCCCACGGTTTTGGGTCGTGACACAAAGTCAAACTTGGCTACTAATTTTATGTCAAATGAATGGCTAGGATTAAGTCCCTTGTATTCTCATCCAAGAGCTCTAAATATTCACCAAATAATTCTCCTCCAATTATTATTTAACTCCACCATTTTATTAACTTAACTCCATAAAAATAATTCCTCAATTATTCCTTAACATACCACAATAGAAAATACTATTCATCAAATACTTAAATTCTCCAAAAATATTCATGAAATATTTTTCACCCACTGAAATCACATAAACATACTCCTAAAATATTAAATAACATAATGGACATCAATAGTAATTTTTTTGGACCAAAATAATAAAAAGTTCCGGACCGATGTTACTATTCACAGGCTGATAAACTACTTTTCACCAGTGATTTATTACCTACTTAATCATGAATAATTTATATCTTAACTTAAATTAATTAAGACTAATCACATAAAGTCTAATTAACTCCATGAATAATAATTATGCTCAATATCATTTTTCGGTCCAAATAAATTATTATTTGTCTCTTGGTTGATACCATTCTTGACCCAAACCAAATAATACCATTTTGAGATCCAAAATTTTGGGGTGTTACATGGTCAACAACACTTATCCTACACCAATTCTTCTTCTTCTCCATGTTTTCCAATGCCACTTTCTTTCTCCCCCTCTCCTTCATTTTTATTTATTTTCTCTACCTCTAAACCTCACTAAACCACTTAAATAAGCCATGATTAATTGATTAAACTTGGAGAATTAAGCATAAAGATTGATATTTGGTGACTTTAATCAAGGAGTTTGGAGAATCTCTACAAATCAAGTAAGTTGTGATTTTTGGTTCTAAGGATTTAATTAAGAAATTCATAGTATTTTTATGTTATATTAGCTTTAAATCATAATCCATCTTCATCTTTAATCATTTCTTGATTTTAATGGGTATTTTTGCTACTTTGAAGAGATTGGAGAACCATCCTCCAAAGGCAAAGAGAAAGCCAAAGAATAGAGCTTTCTAAGCTTATTTAAGCTTATCTTTAAGGTTAGTGTAATAATAATTCATTTTCCCTTTCATTTCTTTAAGTTTTCAATTTTTAGGTTTTTGAATGAATTTTGAGAATTTTGTGATTTTGTTTGGGAAATTGTCTTTTGAATGCTTTTATATGCTTTGGCTTGATTTCTAAGCATTATGGAATGCTTGAATGGGAAGAGGAATACTTCCTTCCCCTACTTTCATGATTGGCCGAACTACTTAAGGTGAAGGGCCTTTGTATTTCTTTGATTTTTATGCTTGATTTCAACTTAAATGAGTTTATTACTAAGTAATTTGATGATAGTTAAAACCATTTCTTTGAATTTCAATGTTTTAGCATTTGTCAAAGACTTAAAGAAGTTTTTGAAATTGTACAATGGGTTTTATGGTTAGGTTCTTCAAGTAATGAATTAAATAGTTTTGAGTAATGATTTTGAGTTAGTAATTAAGGCTTTTGATGGAGGAAGCCTTTCCTCCTTTGTTGTCATAAAGAGGCCGAACCTCCTTCTTGGTGGTAAGGCATGTTTTGTTATTTCTAAATGGTGATTTTTAAGTATTTAAGTATAAGTATAATTTTTTATAAGTATAAGTATGAAAGTTGGATGATATTTTGAAGTTGTAAGTTAAGTTATTTGAAGTTAAAATATTTAGGCTTTGAAATGTTTTGCTAAATGTTGGTTTTAAGTATTTTAAGCTAAGTATATATGTGTATTATGAAAGTATTATTTTTTGGGTGAGAACATGAGTAGGTTTTGATGAACTTTACAAGTTTTAAGTTTAAAGAAGTTAAGAAAAATAAGTTTAAGTTAAGTATGTGTTTGAAAAATGTAAGTTTTGATGCTTAAGTATGAAAAATGTGGTAAATTTGAAAAGAGAATCTTTCCCCTTCATTAGTAAGAGAGGCTAAAGCATAATGAGGAAAAGGAGCTTAAGTTTCCTTGATTTTTTTTATGTTTAATTTTACTTATAATTTGTTGTTTGATAAGTATGTTTTGAATAGTATTTGATATATTTGATTCTAAACTTATTATGAATTTTACACAACTTAAAAGATGCTTTGAAAACGAGAAAGAAGGAATTTATTGCCTTTTGATTATAAGTAATACCTTTAATGTTTACTTAGGTATTTTTGAATTGTATTTTAAGTGTATATTTTGAAAAAGGAAAGTTTTGAATGTTATAAGTATGATTTTGGTTTTGAACATAAGAGAACATAATGAGTATTTACAAGTTGTAAGTTAAGTGATTTTGAAATGATAAGTATTAAGTTATAAAATGTTTTGAGTAAGGAACTATTTATAAGAAATAAGATCATTTGTGAAAGAATGGATTTATTTTGGCTCTACTATGCATGATTGAAATGTAGTATGATGAGATTGATTTCGATATGTGAGCATGCTCGGTTATCAGCCCATTCTGTTATGTGGAGCTATGATCATATGCTAGGGTTATCAGCCCTTATGAATAGGCAGACGCGCTTATTATGTGATGGGGGTGGCGCTTCCACAGGCCACGATTATGTGATGGGGGTGGCGCTTCCACAGGCCACAATTGTGTGATGGGGGTGGCGTTTTCACAGGCCATGATCAAATCTGCTTACGTTCATTCTGTTTTAGTACGAGCCTTAACTAAGAACACAATCTTATTTTATTAAAAAGGAATCGGAGATATATTTGTATTTATGGAATTTTTCTTACGATTGGAACATTAAGGTTTTATTTACGTTTTCAAGATGATTTTTATGCTTTGAAACGGTTTTCATTATATTTGGAAATTTTATGAAAATATTTCTAATGTATACATATTTTATGATTTTGAAATAGTTTGGTATGATTTACATAATTTGATATTTTTATATGATTCAGGGATTTAAGTTTCATAATTTAAGTGTGTTGCTTAGGCAACATTTATTCTATTTTCATTTATATATTATTTAGCACCACTTAGTGATATACTCAGTGCGTCGATTTCTATCATGCGCAGGTAGGGACAATGGGTGCTACACGAGGATTGGAGGCTTAGCATGAGAGAAGGAAAATTTATCTTGGGTAGGATAAGTATAGGGTATATTATGGCATGTATAAAAATATTATAAGAGATTGAATTATATATATTGAGTTTGTAAATTAATGAGATTTATGATTAATTAAGAAGTTTTATCTTATTGTGAATTTTTTGTGTGCAATTATTTATAATTAATTCTTCGAATGAATGATAATATAATTTGATAGAACCTGTGTTGATTGATGGGAGTATTTAGAAGTACTGTGTGATTTATTGTATCAATTTGGAGTTTGGGGTTTGGAAGAATTAATATTGGAAGTGTTTTAGTTTTTCTTTGTGTGCCAAGTAAATTTTTAGGGGAAACTCTTGCAGATTTTCCGTAGGAATTTCCTGAAGCTCTTAAATAAAAAAAATAAAATTATATTAGTTGCCTCCTTATGAAAACTTAGTCACTTCTAATACATGATGTGGAATTAGTTAGTAAGATAAGACGGTGCTCCGGCACCGAATGTGGCATTCATTGTCTAGTCCTTCGAGATTAGACAGTGGGTGTTACAAAGCGTGCTCGCTTAATATAAATCTTAGGATGCGTGACCTCTTGGAAAGTTTTCCATTTTACTTGCGGGACAAAATCGTGCGAGTCTTGCCGATCTAGTATGGGATGGAACTGACTTGATCCAAAGTAGACAATTCCTCTGGTGGTTAGAGTCAGGGTGTGACAATTTGGAATCAAAGTCGTTCCCCTTCAAGTAGATGTATGGTTCGAGGACGAACCACGCGGAAGCTGGTGGGTCTGTGACATCCCGACTCGGCAAAGCGATCCTAAGAGGGCGAGTAGAGTAAGAGCTCCTGGCAGGCTTCTAAGATGGCAGGCTAGCTAAAGTAGTGGAATGCAAGATACATAAATGAATCAAATCATATATCAAAAGGGGAAAACTAATCATCAGAGGCGCCTTTTGGTGGAATAACTGGAGAGTTGGAAGAACTCCAAGGTTAAGCATGCTCGCTTTATAGAAATCTTAGGATGGGTAACCTCCTAGCAAGTTTCCCATTTCACTTGTGAGACAAGACCGTGCGGGTCTTCTGATCTAGTGTGGGATGGAACTGGCTTGATCCAAAGTGGACAATTCCTCTGGTGGTTGGAGTCAGGGCATGACACAAAAAGTCTTTAATTTGTTCAAAGGCAAGCTGGCACTTGTCATTCTACCTAAGGGTGAGCAAACTTTGGAAAAAATTGAAAATCGAACCCAACCAATTTATTTTCAATTTTTGGTTTGGTTATTTGGTCTTTAGATTCGGTTTCGGTTAAAAAATTTTAATATTTTCGATTTTCGATTTTTGAACCGATTATTCCAAAATATTTATTTTTGAGTAAAACCAAACCATTTTGACCGAACCAATGCCTACCAAACTGAACTGAACTGACCAGTTTGTTTGGTTTCCAAAATTATTTCAGTTTGGTTCGGTTTCAAAGAAATCAATTTTCGATTTTTGGTTTTTGTAGCGCGGTTCGATTCGGAACTAAACCACCTATTTGCACACCCCTAATTCTATTTAAAAACTCTCAACTATTTCAGTGGTTGACCAAAGGGCATGCATCTTTTAGCTGAGTAGGAGATGAATCGTCCCAGTGCAGTTTTTCGACCATTCAACTATTGTACCTCATGGATGCTTATGGGTGATTGCATTTCCAAAATCACCTTAATTTTCTTAATGTTGGCCTCTATTCCTCTTTGAAATATCATAAAGCCTAGAAACTTCCTAGCTTTTACTTCAAAAGTGCACTTTTCTAGGTTGAGCTTCATGCTGAATTTATCTAGGATTTTGAATGCTTCTTGTAAATCTCTAAGATGGTCAGCAGCTCAAATACTCTTTATTATCATGTCATCCACATAAACTTCTATAGTTCACCTGATCCGATACTTGAATATGCTGTTAACTAGCCTCCGATATGTTGTCTGTTGGGTGCGGTCTCTGGATTACAAAGCGCATCCGCGTTCCATAAGTATATGGGTCGTACAAGTAGTAAAAAAGATTATCGTCCCACAGAGATTGGGGAATACACTATTAATTTGTTATATTCAACAATTATTAGGAAGATCGAAATTAAATGGGATTTGAACTAAACTAAGATGCAATTAAATTAAATAAATTATAATTAAAATAAGCAAGTGGAAATAATCAAAAGATAAATTCAGCAAATAATTATAGAGTTGGTCTAGTTATGGGGTCTCTATTAATTCTTGGGTGCAAACTCTGAATAATTAATTTATGGAGTCCAAAATCCTCTTTCGAGCTTAAATAGATCACTACAACCATATGACATTTAATTTCGTAGCCTATTATGGTTAAAACGTTATGCCAATTCCTGAAGGAGAACTAACCTATAGTATCCAAAATCCTCTTTCGAGCTCAAATGAACTATTAAAATTATGCATTTCTACTCTTGTAGCCTAATACAATTTTAATTCATTAAGTTGATGTTAATTCTTTTACTCTCAGAGAACCTAGCCTATTTCTAGGTTTAGAAAGAAATTCTAGGTTTAATATGCAAGATCCGACCTAATTTGTCAACCTTTTAGTTTGTTCAAATAGATCTAAAGTCATGCAAATATAGGATCCTAACATATTCACAGGCATTAAGTTCAACATATTAAATCAGGAATTAAACATACAACATAAATTAAATCATTCAAAGTTGTATTTTAAATTAATAGATAAATCCTATAACTAGATCCAAATATTTAGCCTAGCATTATTACAAATAAATCAGCACAAATAAAGTTCACAAAGGGAGTAAAGGCCATAAATAACAAAATTGGGTTTTTTTATTAGTTGCCCAAGAATTCCATGTCCAAGGCTTGATCTGTCACTCCTTTCCACTTCTTTTGTATTTATATCAATACTAACTAAACCTATTAACTCTCTCTCTTATTTTTTCGTTGCTGAAGTTGTGATTGGCCACTTAATTTCTCTCCTGCTTCCTTGCGGCAACAAGTGCCAAAGAGCCACAAAAGATTGCTAAGTGTCCAAACCTTTTGATCTCTTTCATTCTCCTTTATATAGACTTTTCTTCCTTGCTCCTCATTGGTCCACATCATCTCCTTGTCCACTTGATCAACTTGCATCTACAAAGGTGGTCTCCACCGCCCATGTGAAGAAAAGAAATAATCAAAAAATCAAATGTATTTGAATTAAGAACATTGCTTCTTCAAAACGTTGCAGTTTTGGTTCAAGTGATCTGTCAAAAGATCATTTCGAAGGTTCTCTTATTTGGTCCAGGTTCTTCCATGTTACTGTCTTCTTTTTTTTGGCTGATAGGTGAAGTTTTTGATTGGCCCTAGTTTCTTCACGTCTCTATGTCAACTTGCACAACTTGAGCCTGCCAAGCTGCTCTCCACCATGCAAAAAGTAATATAAAATATTGGAGGAGGCTGCTAACAATGTTGGATTCAATGCTTCTGTCAAAACTGTAATGTTTTAATCCAAATGATTTGGCAAGAGGTCGTTTTGTAGCTCACTTTGTACTTGGTTCTCAACTGACCACGTTGATCAACTTTTCACCATTCTTTCTTTTTTGAATTTTTGAACGGTGGATAAGGGCTTCTTAGGCTTTTCAAGGACATGGCTTGGGCTTTAATA
This sequence comes from Jatropha multifida, assembly GCA_948099535.1. Classification (NCBI taxonomy): domain Eukaryota; kingdom Viridiplantae; phylum Streptophyta; class Magnoliopsida; order Malpighiales; family Euphorbiaceae; genus Jatropha; species Jatropha multifida. The sequence goes on along the minus strand of CANUEX010029963.1, from coordinate 5,652 downwards.
TTTACAAGGCTTTAATAGCCTTGTTTGCCTTAGTTTGATGCCAAATGGATTATATGTGGTCCATTTTTACTCAAAATATTAAATGTTAGTGTAGTCTGTGTGATTATCTAATAAAGAGAGAAAATCATGTAAAATGGATTTTTATTTTTATTTCTATTTTAATATTCAAAATGAAGCTAAATTTAATTAAAATAATTGGTAAAATACATGCATATTTTGTTATTATCAAAATCTCCCACACTTGAACTTTTGCTTGTCCCTAAGCAATGAAAAATATCCTGCATGAAATTAATGAAAAATCTCAGCTCAATTTACACTAACATATGAAATTCAAGGTAAATTTCAAGTGAGAGATTAATCAATCCTAAAGGTCTATCATACTCAAAGAAGTATCTGACATACTCAACTAAGATCATGTTCCTTTTAACAAGTTCTCACACATTTACTTTAGTCATGTGGAAATAAATGAACTTAGGAAGATAAAAACATGCCTTTAGGAAAAAATGTGTGCTAGATATATAGACAGTTAGATATATGGTTGAATTTCCAAATCTCATAGGCAAATTTCACAACACTTTCTCTACTAATAAAGGAAACACAACTTCAAGGAATCAACAAGTCTTTGTAGGGTTGTAACGGGGTAAAGGGGATTAATATGGGTTAATATCAAAGAAAAGTTTTAAATAAGGCTTAAAGTGAGAAATTATTCTTTTGATTTTCAAAGTTTGAAAGATAAGGAAGATTTTGACTATTGCATTCGAGAGAGCTTCATGTTATGCACCAAAAGTTCTTTTCCTTTGCTTCTTGTCTTTCTTTCTCCCTTTATTTTGCATTTTCTCTCCTTTTTTTTTATACTAGGAGATCTTTAGAGAAAGCAAAATACAAATATCTTTTGTGTACTTGTCCCTTCTTAATGGTGTCCCATTTGCTGATTGAGATTATTAAACTTCTTAATACAGTTTTCTAGCAGATGGTTCTTTATGGTCTCATTTCTTCTTTTATTTGAACTTCTTGCACTCGAATAGACCATCTCATGTAACTTTTTAGAGAAGGAAAATGCTCTCATATAGTGTAGTTCAATCTCCTTAAGTTCGCTACTTAAAAGAAATAATTTTCTCAAGGGTGATAGTCAAAAAAGGCTTTTTAGGTTTTGGTTCTTTATATGGATTATTTTTGAAAGAAAATGAATAAAAGTCTCAAAGGGGCTCACAAAGGTTAAATTATAAAGGGTAGGACGGAAGGTTAATGTGGTTAAATTCAAAAAAGTGCCTGAATTATGTTCCTATAAGTTTGAAAACCTTAAAATTTTGCTTCGAAAGTCTTGGAAAAATTTGTTATAGGATTTATGTCTAACATCTTTTACACATAGTTTTCCTTAGGCAAATTGTATTCTACCCATGTACCATCTAGTTTCAACAATTATGAAGGTAAATAGCAAGTTTCAGTCCTTAAAGTACAATCCCAAAGTGAGTGATTTTACACTTAAATGGGAAATCAAGGCTCAAGGATTTGACCATTCTCATTCTTAAAAGAGACCAAGCATTTAATATTCGAGAGCAAATTTGAGCTATTTTGAAAACAATTTTATGCATATTTAGCAAAGTGTTCTATTTCTCAATATGTAACATTAAATCAACAGGCAGAAGAATGCATGAGTTTTTGAAATTTTGTAGGGACAATTTCAAAAGAAAAATCCATAAAAGTAACAGAAAAGGTATGATGCCAAAATGACCTGCGAGAAGCTTTGTTGGGAGATCATTTCAAATGAAAATGATAAAGATTATGCAGTTTAAGCATACCTCCCACACTTAGATTCAACATTGTCCTCAATGTAGACATCAATCCTATTGCTATACCTAAGTTCAAACAAAACTCAAAAAGATATCGAGGTGAGCATCAATCAATCCATAAACAACAAATGAATTCATGCATGTACATAACATAAAATAATCAAAAGAAAATGAAATAAGAACAATGATTAATAAAGAACTAAAGATAATAAAAGTTAGATGCTAAATTAAAAAGATAACAATAAAACTTAAAAGGGAAAATAACATACACAGAAAACCACGAAAACATAATTGAAAATTAAAATGAAAAGTGCTGAAATCCTAAAATAAAACATAAAAAATATCAAAGAGATGGCAAGTCGTTTAAATCAGGCAGGAGGCGGAGGATGGTGTCGGTTAGTTGGTAAATGCTTTCCTCAATGCGTTGTAAGCACTTTAAGACATGACGCTGGAAAAATGAAGGTAGAAGAGACTCTACTGGATCATTTGGCAGGTCGTTTGTGTTGGCAGTAGGGTCAGCGGTAAGGCTCTGCATTGCAATGCCATTTTAAGGGATCATAAGTTGTTCTCCATTTCTATTGATTAGGACTGAGACTCCATTGCATTTCTTGAGTAAGCCCATATAAATGAGAGTTTTGCGGTTGATGCTGTCGACCGAAGGTAATGGCTCAAAGGGTGGGTCATCAAGGGTGGAAAGGTTCAAACTAAGTGCAATGGCAGTTACAAACTCGCCAAAAGCAATGACTCCCTTTTGGTGAAAAGCAATGTGAAACATGTGGTCGATAATCTATGTGGCAGGGGAAATTTTCTGGGTGTGGTGAAAAGCAGAGAGAAAGAACAACTCTTGAGTGGAGACATGTCCTTGACTTTTGCCTCAGGCAAAAACAGCGTTAGCAAGGAATTAATGAATAATTTGTAAAACAACATTATTGATTTCATTAGATTTAGCCTATTCGTCTGTAAAAATATGGGCTTGATAAGAAAGTTCATTCCAAGCTAACTCAGGGTTAAAATCAAAGGGTATGGTTTTGAAACCATTTTCGCAATTATTGAAACTCAAGTGATAATTAAGGGTATCATAGGTAAGGGCAATGTCTGTTCCCAACAATTGAAAACCTATGGCTAGAAATTTTTGGATTTTTGTTTTCCTCAGGGAACTTAAAAACTGAAGAGTAAGCTCTTTGAAGGAGGGAAATTGATTTGCCACAAAATTTTCCCATCTCATTGCTTAAAATAGAGCATGTAAAGGGGAATCAAGGGATAAAGAGGACAAGGCATTGAGGTCTAGGTCCCTGGTGGAGGTGAAGCTTCTGCACTTAAGCTTCTCGTACAGACGCTGTTGGCGATGTTGTCATCTTTTAAGACGAGTCGCTTGTCATTCTTCTTTAGTGACAGCACGCTTTCTCTTTCTAAAGTTGGAATGTTCAATTTCTAAGGGAGGATATTGTGGGGGTGATGGAGCTTTTTTGGGTAAAGGAGATGGTTGAGGTGAAGGTTGGCGTGGAGGAGACAGTGGTCCATGGGATCGAGTCCGGCGTACTGTGAGCTGACCGGTGGGAACACTAGGGAGCTTGAATCTAGCCATGGCATGGTGGTAGTGGCTAGAAGATGTTTTGCAACGTGGGGAGGAAGGGTGAAACGATGTGAAAGGTGTGGTTTATGGTGGGCGTTTGGGGTTGGTGGAAAATGGCAGTTGTGGAGTGATTTTAGGGAAATTTAAATTAAATTTGGGATTGTGGTGCTTCGGGTTTAATTGAAAGGCGTTACGGTTTAGAAGAGGGGTGGTAAAAATGGGTTTTGGAGTTAGGCTTATGGTTTTATGAAAAGAGAAAGAGGGTTTGGGTTAAGAGAGTTAGTGGGCTTTAATGAAAAAGAAATGGGCTGGTGTGGGTTAGTTCGGGTAGAGACCCATGACTAAAAATTGAAGAGTGGGCTTTAAAGTCCACGTTTCAAATGAAAGGATTCACGCTAGTTCGAAACAAACGTCGAGAAGGTCATTTTGCTAATCCTTTCAAACTGATGATCCAAAACTGGTTCATCTTGAGAAAAAGAAATTATGAAGCCATTTTTACCATAATATTTATGCATTTTCACAGAGATAAATGAGCAAATAAATCACAAAAATTATGAGAAAACAAACACTCATATTATTTCATTATATTCACATCAACCTAGGAAATAAATACACAAAATGATTTTTTTAGCAAAATAAGGTCTAGCAAATATATACATGGACCATGCCCTAGGTTTCATCTAAGCAAAAGGTAACTAAAGAGTGTGAAGGGCAGTGATATTAGTCAAGAAAGGGTGGGGACTCTAGGGCTTAACCTTTGGGAATCTATGAGTTGGTGCATAAGGACCAATAGGCTATCAATCTCAGCTTCGACACCTTATAAATGGATGATTGTGGCATTGTTGGAGCTGGTCGAAGGGTGAACATCTCCATGTATGATAGGAATGGTACATTCAATTTCCATTGGTAGGTCATATTCAGGGTCCTCTTCTTCCTCTAAATGTTTTGGTGGTTGACTAAATGTGCCATGCATGACCATCTCATCTTCTGATTCTTCTTCTTCAGTAGCTTCGTCGCTCACTACTTCAACTTATGATATTTCAACAACCATATCTGTAACACCCGTCGCCCAATCCTGAAAAATAAGACAACGGATGCCACATTCGGTGCCGGAGCACCGACTTATTATACCTGATGAACTCGAAATATACATTAAAAGTGGCTTAGTTTCCATAAGGAGGTAAGTAATATTTTGATAAAAATTGTTTTTTTGATAAAAAAAAACATAGGGAAATTCCTACAAAAAAAATTCGCAAGAGTTTCCTCTAAAAATTGACTTGCCACACAAAGAAAACAAAGCCCTTCCAAAGAAAACAAATCAAATAATAATACTTAATCGGCCACCGATTTTATTAGTTATAATTACAATATTTACAACCTCAAAATTTGTTATAATAAATTCATACATACCATTATTCACCTAATAAACATATCCTATCCAAAATTAATACTTCTACTCTGATGTTACCTCTCCGGTCTTCGTGTAGCACCCACAGCTCACAACCTGCGCGTGATAAAAATCATCGCGCTGAATGGAAGATTCAGTGGTGCTAAATAATCAATAATTTAAAATATCCAAGGAACACCAAATAAATAATTTCAAGACAATGCATTTTTTAAACACCGAAATCGTATTAATTAAATCCAAATATTTGAAAGATCACAAGAAATTCGCACTTAAAAATTTATACCAACTCAAAATAAATAAGAAAATATCGTAAATGTCAATATGTTTTCCGGTTTCAATATAATAAATTAAAATTCCCATTTTCATTTTATCTAAAGCTCATACCAATATCGAAAGAATGTAAGTAGAATCGATAGTGGCCTGTAAAAGCGCCATCCACCAATCACATAATTGTGGCCTGTGAAAGCGCCATCCACCAATCACATAATCATGGCCTGTGAAAGCGCCATCCACCAATTACACAATCGTGACCTGAGGCCATCGTGGTCTATGCAAGCACCACAATAATAAGTGCGTCCGCCTATTTATAAGGGTTGATAACCCTAGCATATGATCATAGCTCCACCAATAATACGGGCTGATAACCCGAGCATGCTCATATATAATCTCACCATACCACATGTCAATCATGTATGGTAGAGCTTAGAATAATTAAATTCTTCCATAAATAGTCTCATTTTTCATTCACCATTTCTTATTCAAAAATATTTTAAAATTAACACTTATTATTTCAAAATCACTTAACTTACAACTTGTAAAATCCAACAAAATCAATTCATGTTTCAAGAAAAAACCTTTCTTTCATAATGCCTCCATTAAAA
>CANUEX010029956.1:32500-45789 GCA_948099535.1 Jatropha multifida | reverse complement strand
TTAATCGGAATGAATCAGAATTTTTCTTCTATGATTGATCGGTATAAACATCAACAACTCCGAATTGGATCAGTTTCGCCTCAACAAATAAGTGCTTGGGCCAATAAAATCCTACCTAATGGAGAGATTGTTGGAGGGGTGACAAAACCCTATACTTTTCATTACAAAACCAATAAACCTGAAAAAGATGGTGAAAGAATTTTTGGGAGCATCCGCCCCTCCTGTCAAGTTAAACCATCGGGCTTGGTAGTACTTTCACTTTCGTTGGTACATTCTTTGATTCTAGCTTTGATATGTTCTTATGTGCTTGCTTCTAGCTTGGGAGACCATCTTTTGACTTTGATTGGGACAAAATTCTATATTCTTTTTGGGACTTTCGTTGGTGCTTGAGTTGAGCAACTTGCCCTCGAAACCGGACTTGAAAGTCAGATTCCTATTGCTTCTAGCCGACAGACATTGGTGACGATAACACGACCTGTGGATTCAGCGATGCGAACCTGTATATTCAGCGAGAAAACTCTCACCTTCAAGTGCTCTGACATCAATCAATTCTGGCCACTCCTCCTTACTAAAAAGAGCTAAATCAGATGGTGACTAGATTCATTCGTAGCACGGGATTCTGTAACAGCAAAAACAAAGACCCCCTACTACCGCATCATACCAAGCCTACAAGAACTGAACTCTTTCAGACCCTTGGTTGCCTTCACTGCCTGTGAATCCCTTCTCTTTTTTTTCTATTCCAGTAGTCTTATGCGGTCTGGTCTGTCCATTAGTTCTTCTCTATGGCTTCCTTTCTTTAGTAGAAAGCCCGTATGATAAATGAAGAGGAGGGATTGTGATGAAGAAACCGTATCGAGCCGGTATTTGGTTGAACCAGTGATGTTCTTGGTTCAGTCTTAATCACACCTGTACTGGTAGCGCATATCCACCTCACATTCCATATATAACAGAGGGCCCGTTCGTTGTCGATTTGGTTGATTGAACGGTTGGGACGGTTGTTACCAAACAATCCGAGTATACGCCCGGCATACCAGCGGGGTTTTCCGTGTATCCTCAAGAGTGTGGTTAGGGTCAATCTCAACCTATCATCGACGCCGGCTTGTTCGGTAGTGTCAGAACTGGCCGATCTAGCTAACCTTCTACTTTTTGTTTCGGATTAGGATAGAGTTCATGCCAAGGTCATGTACCAGGGCGAAAGGGATTACTTCCAAATAGCTACTATGCTGCTATCGGGAAATAAGTGAGAAGCGGAAGGCGGGTTGTGAAGGCAATGAAGCGGGGACAGAGTCACCAATCCCATTAGAAAGATCAGTTCCCAACCTTTCTTTGTGTCCAGCCGCATTCATTATGGATTCGCCTTCTTAAGCGGAACCTGGAACTTAGATGACATCTCTTCCATCAACCAAGCGCGAAAACACGCAAGTGTAGCCTTCTCTTGATTTGATAGATTCTCCCTTATCCTTTAGTGATCTAAGGTCCATAATCAGTCTTTGTTGTAGCTGCTTACGAAGCAAGGAAAGTGAACCTTATCTCCCGAATGCCGTTTTCGCTTCTTCTTTTTTGAACTTTCTCCGCTTATTGAGCCCTAGAGACTCCATTCATGGACGCTTAAGCAGAGTACTTTTTCTGTCGAGAAAGCTTTCTTTTAGGAGTGATACGCTAACTAGCGTATTTCATAAGAGAAGATGGTCTGGGTTTTTGCAAGACAAGACGCACCAGTACCGTGGTGGAACTCCTGCAGACCAAGATGCAGAGGGCATTGCCAAACATGCCATCGCGAGCAGCCCTATGTTGAGTAAGGGTTCAGTACCCCGAACGAAGCAAGAGCATAAGCCCAACCCTCCTCGCAAGAATGAATCAGTTAGTCAACAAAAAAGGCCAAGGAAAAGGAAGGAGGATAACCGCATGATCACCAAACCTTATCCGGCTTGGATAGATTCTGCGCCGTATACGCTAGGGTTCTCTCAGCCAGACTGAAAAATCTTCGACGGAACGGGAGACCCGCACCAGCATCTAGCGCATTTCCTGTCCAGATGTTGGCCGGTAGCGCAGAATGGGGCACTGTGCCTTAGGTTAGGCAGGCTCTTCGTACAATTATTGGATGGGCCCGCCCTTACCTTACAAGGTACGCCCACCTCCTTTCCTTCTCTGATGAGATATGGAACTCCAAGCCATCCACTTTCGCCTCGCCCTTTAGTTCATTTCCATTCAATTTACCACCTGGCAAGAGAATCCATCTCATATTTATTCCATTCTAATCTCATAATGAAAGAGATGAAGGCTTGTTTACTATCGAAATAAAGTCCTATCTTGGATGATCTCGGAAGTGCGGGTATCAGTACAGCGTGGCTCGCTCGATACGGATAAGGTAAACTCCTTGACCCCTTAGAGCGCAAGGCCTAACTAGGTTCTAAACCTTAACTACCTGCAGCTGATTTAGACCACTCACGGGGTACAATGCCTTTTCGCTAGCTGACAGGGGTCGATAAGCAGGAGCGCCCTCCTCTCTACCTTTACTTTAGATAACCACTCGCAGTGAAAAAAAACTAGCTATGATCCCACAGGAGAAGATGCTCCCGAAGCTTAAGGATCGGTTTATACGTTCATTCAGGGGATGCGGAAGCGAATTCCCCCGATCAAGTGGATGATAAAGAAGCATAATACAAGCAACTCTCCTTCTTACAGTATGTAAATAGTAAACGGCCCTTCGCTTAGAATGTGACCACATTCAAATCAATCGTATGTGCTAACTATGGCCTTTCCAAGGCGCATCCCTTTCTTGCTCGTAACTAAACTCACTCCTAAGAAAAAAGAAGCAGTGTTCCACCACTCTATCAATGACTCGAGAATTCAGAAGGCAAGCACGCACGAAAGATGCTTCCCGAGCTGCTGCCTTTACCTTCTTCAGGGGTATGGTATGACGCGCATTAGAATGCGAGTTCGGATGCTTGTGATTCCCTTCAATTCTCTTTCGTGAGATTACATGGGCTATGGCTTCGGTCTGGATGGATGCGAGTGCATTAAAGGTGTGATCGGCTCATAGGTGGGCTTAAAAGGGTCCTCTCAAAAGCAGAGGCAAGGGCCAGGAGACGGCTGACATTGATCCTCGATAAGAGGCTTGATTTACCTTAGAGCATCCCTACAGAGAGACTGTCCCTGTCCTACTTCCTTTGAATAAAGACAAAGCAATCACGTAATCATCTATACATATGTAATTATTTACAGATGATCTTCGAGAAGTAGTCTTATGATGCTTCCATCCCCCCCTTTTTTCTTTCGGGAGAATAGGGCCCTCGACGATCAGTCTTTAGGAGACCTCTTACTGTGCTACTCTTCACTGCTTAGAGATCTAACTTCATGGGTGACAGCCAGAGAAAATCCTCTCATCAAGGAGACAGACAGAAATAGGATCAATCCCCTCCTCAAGTGTGAAGAATGATCGAACGGAGGACTTCTGCTAGGCAATTGGACTAGACTCTGACTGATTTACTAAGGATTTTCAGGGAGCTCGGATCCTGGCCTGATGCCCCCCGCCGTCTTGGCAAGGTTTGGCAATGAGACTCAGTTTGACATCCATCGAAAGCGGAGAGACCGAAGGAGAGTGTCCTTGCCCCCTTCGTAGTCTTCTTTGAAAGTAGGAAAGCGTAACTTAAGCGCAAGAACGAGCTTCCGCTCACTACTTGGGCTATTACTGGGAGACTGATCATCCAAAGGAGAGAAAAGATAATAGGCTTTCGCTTTCTTCACTTCACAGGGTAAGGGAGGCTGGGCTATTCATTACCGAGCTACTCTACGGGTCTATAACCCTCTCTTAGAAATCCCCTCTCTCTTCTTCATCGGGTCAGGCTGAAAAGGCCTCGTTCTTCCTTCCTTCCTGAAAAAAAGGAGTGTCCTAGTCTGCCCTTGGGGTACCTCAGCTGCTTTCTTGCAGATCGGATTCTCGGCATCAAATCAATAAGTCAGAACTGGGCCTTTCGGCCCCGAAAGCCTACCCGCGCAGCAGCAAGCCCATTTAAGGGACCTGGCTACTAACCATTTCGAAATCAAAAATGAAATCATCGCGGAGATGAAATCTCTTTACCCAGATCAAGAATGGGACTTTGTGAAACTCCTTTTTTTAGGGAAAAATTCTTTGCAACGCGATCGAGAGTATTCCCTGAAAGAGCTCTCTAAAATGCTTGCCGATTTGAAATCAAAAGGAAAGAATGCTTCGCGTGCCAAAACATTTCTTTCTCGATGAGACGAAAAGAACTAACTTGGGGAGTTAGCCCTTTCAGTTGCTCCTCCGTGGGCGAATACTTTTTCTATTCTACGATCGGTTATTAGTTTAGTTATTAAAAGAGATTGTTTTTCTAAATAATGAATGTTAGCTGATCTGGTAATAACTTTAATCTTTAGGCAAGTCTTTAACTTGGGTACTTTACTTCGCTATGAAAAGCAAAGAAAGAAGAGGGAAGAGATCTGCCATTGTTATAATGCTTGGGATTAGGCTAGCTACTTGCTTTCTATTGAATGATTATGATAAAAGAATTTTCTTCCCCTCAAAGAGCCCTTCTCTCTCGTACCCTACTCGATGGAGCATGCATTAGGCCAGGAAAGGGCAAGAAACTGCTTCATGCAAAGGGGCGAAGCGATGGTTCCTCAATCGCTGTTCTCACGCGCGAAGTGCAGCAAGCAATTACGCCTTGCTTTCAAGGTTGCTTTAGTGATCTCGTATTCTTCCTCAAGCTTGGAGTTGCTCTTAGCTGGTCGGGTTGCCGGCCCGCAGACCCCGTTTCGGTGCCAATACCTTAGACGAGGAGTGGAAACAATACCACTAGAGATAGCTAAGGAATTGAACCTTAGTAGAGCCCTTTTTTTGGGGGGGAAGGTTACGTTAGCAAGGGGTCGCCGACCAAGGAGTAGTCCCATGGAGTGCACGTAGAAAGCGCTCTGGAATCCCAGTTCAGCAAGGAATGCTGATGAACACTGGCCAAACTGCGCTCCTGGGCTCCCTTCTTCGAAGTGGATTCTCCCAGATCAAATGACAAGGAGCCAAAAGCGAAGATGGCAGCGGAGGAGGCTAGGCGAATGATGGTTGAATACCTTTCTTCCAGGTAAAAGGCGTTGGCAAAAGCCCAAGAACAAGAGGTTCAACTCCAGTATGAGTCAGAGCTCTATCCTCTTTCAGAGGTCTTTCTTTCAGCTTTTAAAGCACGTTTTAAAGCACTAATAGGCTAGCAATAAGGTAATCGCCCTTAATGGGTAAGAATTCAATCTTCCACTCTCAATGCTTGGCCAGAGGCCAGGTTGCTTTCTCGGATCAATCGCAGCCGTTATTATGGTCTCTTTCCCAAGTCGCTGGGTAAAAGAGTTTGCGAATGAAGAAAGAGATCTTGTTTTAGTTTAAAAAAAAAGGGAAATCGGGCTAGGGCAAAGCGTTAAAAGAGAAAAGGTTGCCGGGAGAAAATCAGTGGAATAAAAGAGAGAAAATCTCATCTTACCAGCTACTGCGCTATAAATCAGAGGTTGAACTTCTCATTGTAGAATGCCCGTGGAAATGCATCCTTTGAGGACTAAGACTTTTTCTTTTCCTCTTTATCAGGCGTTGCAATCAAGATTATCTCTCGATACCTGTGCTTCTATTCCCCTCTTCCCGGTATATAAGCATCGGGCGGGCGTCTCTCTGAATCTGATAGGGATTCGTCGTCAAACCCAATGATGTTACGGCGACATATGTAACCCACCTAACCATCTCTGCTAGCATCTTCTATTTTTTTCTTTCCGAAGCCTCCTCGGATAAGGAAATGCGTGGATGAAAGTAATCGTATAGAAAGAACACTTTTCTCGCGATTCTATTGGTGTTCATCGGGGCATTAGATCTTCGTAATGTAATCGAGAGATTCCTTCCTAATGAGTCGACTAAGAAAACGAAAGGCCCTTCAAGCTCTCCTTCCTTCCAGCGGTAATTCAGCTTCAGAGAGCGGGGAATAGGCTTGTGAAAAGGTCAGTTTATGAAAACATAGGGAAGGGGAATGCTTAGTCAAGCCGATTTTCCCAAGCACTTCTTTCTTTTCCAGGTCTTTCCCTAGGCCGGACTTTCATCTTTTTTCTCATTTGAATTGCTCGTGCAATCAACAAGTTAGCAGGATAACGTCTGGAAAAAAAGGCAGATTATATTATAATTATAGGAAAAAAAAAAGAAAACAAGACGATAGCCGACTATAGTCAATTTAAAAGGTATTACCTACCGACCATTCATTCAAGCCATAGTTACATAGACACCAATAGCAAAGCTAAAAGCTAAGGGAGAAGGCTTTTGCTGTTGAGATTCGGGCACAATCTAGCCTGTACCCTCATTGATATACTTCCTTTTTAGATTAGGATTCCCGATCGCAAGCTGTAAGCTCGTCCCGATTCAGCTCACCTAGAAGACTGAAACCGTTGCCTAAAGTAGTTCTAATCCGGTTTACTTAGTTCTTAGTTCTCGCTATTAAAGTAGCTCTTTCAGGCAGCAACCCCAGCTTAAAGTCCTCTCTCTGATTATCTTTTTCCCAAGATATCAAAAAACCAAAAAAAAAGAGTTTCTTTCACAAACATCCAAAGGTAACTACTGAGGACAATGATAAAAGCAAACAATTACCTCCCAAGCATCATCAAAGTGGCCTGAGGATTGGTCCCTGCTGACACAGTCAATGTCGAGCCATCAACAACTCGAAGTGCACCAATATCGATTAGGCGGTAATCACGATCAACCACCTTCCCCACAACACATCCCCAATCTTGCGTGTGCCATTCATACACCTTTCTACATCCACAGGATTGGAGAAGTAATTGAAGCGCACAATTGATTCACTCTAACATCTGTGGAAGCCGGCCTTAGTGACCCAGTTTAGAGCGGCCCAACAATTTTCTCCATAAGGGTGTCCTAATGAAAAGAGCACGGGCAGGGGATACAAAAGGGATAACTGTTGAAGCAGCTTCAAGATAAGCTCCCACCTCAGTAAACCCCACCCACCACCTGAATCAGTGAATGCTCCAGTGGCATTGGAGGCACAATAGAGATCCCATTGCATCGTAGAGGTATTGCTCCACATATGGAAGATGGTAGGCCACTGTAATCCCCATAGACGAAAGGTAAGACCTTGGACCAATGCCACTTAAAAGGAGTAACTGTGGACTCCCAATGGCACCAACAGATAGCATTACTTCACCTTTTTCGCGCACCATTGCATGGTGATACCGTCCTCTCTTATCGCGATAAATCACTCCAATAGCTGACAGCCGAGACCTTGAATACTGAGAAGTGGATGCCAATAGGATTCTTTCCACACTGGCATAAACAGCAACTTTAATATTGGCTGCATTTGCATAGTTAAGGAGATCAGCACTCTGTCTCCTCCCTGAACCGTCAAAGGTTGAGCCACCAATCTTTGTGCCAACCACATGCTCCAAACTGAAACCAGTATATGGTTCAACCCCAGCCTCCAAAAGTCCATCTCTAACAGCAGATTGCTTTTTTCTAAGCTCTGGCCTGAACACAATTGCCTTCTCAACCCATTCATAGGACTGATTCACAACATTGAGGTCCCAATCCACACCTGATTGCTGAAAGAAAGCTTGGTCAGCTCGGTTATAAAATCCAGCATTGATGTCACTGCTGCCACCAAGAATCCGACCTCTTGCATTTGGGGCACCATCCTCCGATGTGAAGGCTTGAGCAGGTGAATCGAAGGCATCCACATCATTTAGTGTCGACAAGAAGCCATCTTGACTCATCAAATTGGATTTTCCAAAAGGAACACCACCACGTTCAAGTAAAAAAAAGAACTCTATACGACTGTGACAATGTTGCTGCCAATGGGCAACCAGTGGTGCCTCCTAAAACTACAATGTAATCATAGTAGTCCTCTGATGGAAATTCAGTGGCATTTAACACAAACTTGAGATAATTTGGGTCTGTGAAGACATTCAACAAACACCAAAAACCAGTATTAGGCCTCCATTTCAAGTTCAAGATGGTAACTAACAGCTTTCAAAATGAATGCGAATGACTAACTGATCTAGGGAGCAAAGCGTCCTTTCCAGCCCTGCTTTCAAGGGCGAAGAGGGGTTGATTTACTCTACCCCTGGGACATTCAATTCGGATAGAGCGGAAATCGAATTTCCCAAACCCCCATTTTGACTCACAAACGATCGAAAAATCGATTCTTGCTTAGCTAGAATTGCAATAGAATTGATTTGAGGCTGGGACCCGAAACCTTTGTTTGATTGTTCCCTAGGGGCGCGCCAAACCTCTCTTGCAAGGAAGTTACACGTGTTGTTCCCTGAAAGCCTGATTGACTTTACCCAGCACCTGCCCATACGGCACCGCGCCAACCACCTCTTTCGGGCGCTGTTAAGCCTTGTTCCACAGGAACCTTTTGTTTTGGGCGAGAAACCTCTCTTCTATTCGCTGGGGCCGTGCCCAAACTCCCGACTCTCTGGGTCGATGTAGATGTAATTGAGTAACGGGAAGAGATAGAGATTACAGATTCAATCTTTCCAACCCCCCCTACTCTTAAGTGGCAAAAAGCATATGCTTAACACATTCGAGTTGGATCCTAGCGCATCAGCAACTGTAGCAGCTCCTGTTCCTGCTGAAGCTCTATCTGCTGCTGCTGCAAAAGTGCTTGTAGCTGTTCCTGCTAAACCAGCAGCTGCTTCTGCTGAACTCAACCATTCTGGGGTTCCCGCTAAAGCAGTTGTAACTGTTCTCGCAAAAGCAATTGTTTCTGTCAATTACATCGATCCCACCGCAAAAGTGGGATACGTAACTGCTACTGCTACTGCTAAACCCGCATCTGCTGCTCGCGCTAAAGCTCTTTCTACAGCTCCTGTTCCCGCAGCTGCTGCTCTTGCTAAATGAGTATCTGCTTCTCCCGCTAAAGCTATTGTTGGGGCAAAAGCTCTTGTCTTCTTGGAAAAGAGTAGTTACCGTTGTTGTTCTCTGAAACTTGCTTAGAACTTCTTAATTAAGCTTAGAAACCTTATACTCCTTGTAGAAAACCTTCGGAAAGAGAGTCTTAGTTAGTCTTTTTTCGGAGCTAGGGGGTAACTGATTCTAAGCCGGAGCTTAGCTAGTACTCTATACTCCTTTACGACTCTCTCTCCTACGGAAATAGAGTCATTATGAGTTAGCTCGGGTGGAGAGCTGTTTTAGCTTTTTAGACCTGGTTCCCCCGACAGCCCAAAAAGCGAAAGGGGGTACCAGCTCAAAAAAGCTAAAACTTTTCTCTACCCTAATTATCATAAGAGAAGAACTGCTACAAACAAGTATAGTAGAGTGCAGTGAGCGACCTAAGGAGCGAACGAGTGAGTATAGTAGAGAATTAGATAAGAGAATCAGATCTTCTTGGAAATTCGACGTTTACCCCGTGAAAAAAGGCAACAAGGAAATTTCACTCGAAGACGATCTTATCTTTGAAAGAATGAAGAGGCATATGCCAGAACAGGTTTCACGAATGAATCCCTGTTAGGACAAATAAGCTGCTTGGGTCTCCCTTGGTTTGCTAGAATAGACTCTTAGATGGGCAGAATGCCCCATTTCAGTATATTGGTACCTAGAGACCATACAATCATGACTTTCTTTCCTAAGCTTGAATGTGGCGAAAAGCAAGGGACTGCAGGAGGTATAGTATAGCAAGCGCAGTCGGTAGTCTGGTCTGATGTATGCTATGTTGTGTACTCGACCCGACATGTGCTTCGCAGTTGGGATGGTTAGCCGATATCAGAGTAATCCAGAAAGTGCTCATTGAGCTGCAGTAAAGAGGAAATTTCGACATCAAACGGAACCAAAAAACTAGCTTTGTGCTACCAAGGTTGAAATCTCGGATATAGTGATTCAGATGGGTCTGCTGATAGGGATGAACGAAAACCCACTTCACTTCTTTCTGGCTTGGTGAAGACTGAGGTAGTGGTTTGCCACCTTCAAGCCTAGAGAGCAAGTTTGAAAGCTAGGCCAGTTAGTTGAGAAGTAGGGATGACCTGTCCTATCGCTATCAATAAGAAGGAATTTCCTTTATGCATTGAGCCTTCCACTCTTCCTTATAGTCATGTCTACCTACGTCATTCTTTTGAAGTGAAGCAGAAAGCAGATCAAGTGCACTAAAACAGCAGTTGGGCCCTTTCCACCCTACTAAAGAACTCGAGGAAGAAGAAGCAGACGAATACGGAAAATAAGGTAATTCCTTATCCGTAAAGGATTCAGCCATTAGAAATGCACTTCCTTTTTCTGATTCACGTGCAGAACGCATTCTAACAGCTGTAAAACAAACCCAATGTCCTTCCCGCTGGGGAGTCAGTTGAATGTGGGATAATTGCTGCAAGCCCTTCTCTTTAATAGCAACCGATTCTAGCAGCTTAGTCTTGCAAAGATGAGGTTTACCGTAACAATGTCTTGGTTGGAGCTATGGATGGGGTATGCCTCTATCTGTCTATATGGCAATTCCGCACTAAATACAGCCCTTTATTAGTCTTAAGGCAGTTCAGTTGCTTTGAGATGAGCCCACAATGGTGATGGTGAAGGAGCTTTCTGTCTTTCTGGGTTCTGGGATCAGTACTGCTTTATCAAAGATTCTCGAAAGCGAGTGAGAGGTATGCAATCCCAGCGCAGATGAAAGGTAAACCATTAAGCACTTGCTTACTTTACTGATAGGGGAGCTCTTTCTCGCCCGTGAAATGAAGTGAAGCGGTTTGAATATAGAGAAGAGAGCGCGTTCAGATATTCAATTTTATATAAGCCGCTAGCGCACCTTTACGTAAGAATCGTTTTCCAGCAAGAGCAAGCAAGGGCTTTTCAGCAGATGTCTTATTACGTTCCTCTCACGATTAGTTATTAAATTGTCGGCATCACTATATCTTATCTTATTCCCCGTACTGGCTCTACTATAGTAACAGAGACGAGAGATGTGATCTCGCCATCCCTTACTGTCTGTCTCTCCCTCTCCCTACCACCAAGACCGGAGCTAGTGGTTTCACTCATTCACCAACAATGTGAGAAGTGAGAGCCGATAGTGAGTTTCTTCATGGCCCAGTTAACACAGAGCGAAGCGAGGTACGTAGTCGCTATAGCGAAACTATTGGACGGCGGCACAGATAGCATTTCGTACATATGGACAATATATATATATTACTATTACTAGTATCAGATACAGATAGATATTTCAAAAGCACCCAAATCTGATGAAGGAACTGCGGAATCAGCGCTTTCTTTCATTCGCTGAAAAACAGCACCGAGAATAGAATAAAAAAATCCGATAGATCATACAACAGGCATCATTCTAAGAAGCGGAGCCTAGGGCAGCTCTTTCCCTCTCAATCTGAACCGGCTGAAGAGGAATTCTTCCCGGCCAAACTAACATATCAAGTTTCTCCCGAAACAACGGATTCCTCACCCTCAGGAGCCCCAAGTAACGAATCCGAATGCCTATCTCCCGTTTAATAAGACTTATTGGAATGGAAGAAGGAGAGTAGTCCTCCGGTCATCAGTTAGTAGTTAAATAATCCCAGTAGTTGTCCTCTTGCCTAGCGGAGTCAGCCTTTAATGGACAATGATAGGCAGACCAAAGATTGCACATCGCAGTCTAAGCGTGCTTGCTTTGCGCACCGGCACAGCAGAATTCGAATCCGCTGGCTCAGATGAGTGGCTCTTGGCTCACTTCCTTGAGCTTGAGAGAGAAGGCCAAGAAAGAAGTGATTAAGAGCACTTTCGAAGTAAGTATCCGCTTTGTTTTATGGTCAATATCATATCCAGCCTTAGTCAGAGTTGCATCTTCTAATACAGAATATCTGGTCTTACAACCTATTCGGAGAATAGTTACCTTAGGTTAGACGGCTTCTTGGACGGAGCAAGTGAGGTGTAGCGTTAGGTGACCCGGAAGCCACGCGCGGCGGTCAGTGGGCGCAGGTGTGGATGAGTCTCCTTGAAAAGAAGAGCTCTAAACCCCCTGTTAGCTCACTTGGTCGTGTCCTGTGGAGACAGCCCCCAACCAGGACCAGGAAGGTTACATAAATTCTTGAAATGAACCTTACCCTCTTTGACAAGTTGTTCCGACTTAAGGCCATAAAGTGGCAGAAGATCTTGGAAGGTCTTCCACTACTTAAGATGGTTCTTAATCGAGTCATCTTGGTAGTGACCGATGGTCTCAACAAAGAGCTCTATGTCGGAGTGCACTTGTTTGCTAAGGAGGTGATCAGGCTTGTCCGGAAATCTGGTTTCTTGTTCACTGCGCTTTACTTAAATGTGCTGTGTCATTGCAGCAAGCTTATGCCCCGGAAAACAGGCCTCTTGCCTTTTCCTGTCTCGTTGACGAGGTCAGGGTATCCTAGGATTATCCCGTCTTTCCATCGTAGTAAAGTCGGAAAGATGAGACGTTCGACTTACTAGTGAAACTCTACTTAGCATTCTTCACTCTTGCAAGGGCTATACCCAGATTGACAAATAAAATAAAGTAGTAGAAAATCAATAGTGAGTCCGACGGACTCTGATCAGATGGTAGATGTCGTTAATGACATAACTGCCGACTGGGAGAGTCTAATTCGTACCTATGTACCTCGGATTGGCTCCATCCCCATGTGTCAGGGGATCAGATGGAGTCCGTCTTGGAAGGCCGTCCCCCTGTAATTCGGAGAAAGCATCGTAATCGTACCGCTAAAAAAACAATTCATAGGAGGAAGGGTCTCCTCTACGTATTGTTCATGTGCTCACGAATTGGATTTGAACCAATATTCCCGGGCTACTTTCCTTTTAGTAGATCGTGAGGGGGGTTTCCTACTCTACTCTACTGTCAGGGTAGAGTGGAACCGCATTAGGCACCCCCTCCCACCTTTCGGTGAGATATTTTGCCCATCGGAAAAAAAAGAATGAAAGTCACGCTTTGCTTTGAACTGACCGCGAAATGAGGGATTGGCTTAAGGAGAAAAAAATTGCAGTTCCATGCTTACGAAAACGAGAAAATCACAAAAAAAACTTGAATTTGCACCATACATCATCAACTCGTCACGGACCGATTGAAGAAGTGGGAGAGATGACTCGTCCAAGTCGAATAGCAACATCTCTAGGAGATCTACATCTTTATATCGGGGTATTCTCTGGCAGAGATTTTTCACATAATTATAAATCTGCTCGAACACTTCGTCACGTAGGTCAACCGCGTCTTCCATATCCGAAATCTCTGAATTTGATGATGATGCGGATTCGGATTCGGATTCGGACAGAAGGTCGACGCTGTCCAGGTTTTCTATCTCGTCTAAGTTTGAATAGTCCCCAG
>CANUEX010029956.1:0-27500 GCA_948099535.1 Jatropha multifida | reverse complement strand
ACTTTCGATTCACCAGCCCAGGCCTTTACATCCGAGGATGGTATCCCCAACGCTAGAGGAAGAGTTCTTTCTTGGTGGCAGTAGTACTATGCTGGTTTTTATAGTCGAGCAGATCCTGAAAGGAAGAAGAAGAAGAGCAACCGGTAAACGAGTGCGAAGGTTACGAAGCGGCTTTTTCTATCTAAGGATAGTCTAGTCTCCTTCAGGCGAGTTGAACGAACGGTCTACTCAAGCTCCTGAGAGCGAGCAGAATAGCCATCAATGGGTCATCCAATAAATAAGTAGTTAACCCGCGTTATATCGTCTACCCCCGTCTCGCATGAGAAATCCAATTCGGGGTGATCAAAACTAGCCAACGGACTCAGCTGGCGAGTGTGAGGCTATAGATATAGTCTAAAAAAAAGGAAGAAGCAAGTTATCGAATCGAAGAAAGCAGCCAAGTCACACTATTCCATAGCCTCGCTCTTCTCCTCCCCGTACTTGCTGGGATACTTGACTGACGCTTGGCTACTTAACTACGCTATTCCATTCGCATCGAGAAATGGCTCTCAAGAAAGAGAGAGCAGTCCTTCAATAGTCGAAGAATATTGACAACTAGTTGGATAAGACGAAAGAAAGCAAAGCAGTTCCATGCGTATGACGATATCTACCTATAAGGTAAGGAAAAGTCATTCAATAGTTCCTCTTCCTGAGAAAGGCTCAGAGCCCTGCAGTCTTCTTTGATCGGAACTCTCTTTTTCATCCTAGCGTAGAGATTGATTCTCTCTTCTGACCTCTTTCCTTGCGGCTTGGCGACTCTGAACTCACTTATTTACTTACAACAAACATGAAGAAGTTGAGTGGGAATAGCAGGACAAGCACGAAGACTCGTAAAGTCCTACGAAAGCTGATTATGGATACGTAGGATGAGGAGAAAAGGAAAAGACTATGTTACGAAGATTGGGCTGTAAGTTCATACTTCTTATGCCGTAGGTCAATCAACATTTCGAAGATGGAACTCATCAGAAAAAGTCTAAAACAGTGTTCCAGAGGTTGGGAAAGCAAAGGCTTAAGGTGCAAGACAGACTAGGGCCTAAAAGACCCAAAAAAGAAGGTGGCAGAGACAAAGGCAAGGGAAGGTTAAGGCTTTCCTCTCACTACTCTTTCCACGGCAAAGTTAGCATCTTAGCCCGAAGATAAAGGCTTTCATGCTCTGCTGCTATTGACTCTTTTGATAGTCAGATCAGTAGGCGAGAAGCTCACATCCGGCTCAAGAGAAGGAAAGATCAGAGTCATCTTGACTACTCCCTAGAAGGGAGAACTCTTAACGATGCTTTGAATAGCAATCTTTCAAAAAAATAGACTTGCCTTGTGAGATGGGAAAGCTTAATAGAGTGACCAAGCCATTCTTGGCTTTTGTTGACAGAGAGATTCTCTTTTTGCTAAGAAGCAGAATAAGCACTGTTAGCAAGATCCCCTGCTATTTCCGCTTCCGTTGAAGGAAGAACCGATGTTCTTGCTCGAGTTGAAGAAGTTGATGCTGGTATCATAAGAGAACGACTGCTTAAAGGACTGATCTCTTTCCATTGATTAAGTCATTTCCCGAGTCAGATGCCATGAAATGAAAAGAAGTATGATCCCAGACCTGTCTGATCTACCGTTAGCTTTGCTAAAGCAGTATGCAAAGATAAGGACAGGTTACATAGCGCTGTTCTCACCGATGTGAGTGACTGGACACCCTATCTCGACCAGCTCGTCCCAACGGAGCGAAGGTGCCAATGGGTTTCCCTCCAATAGCTATAGCTGTCTAAGGGGCAAAGGGTACACAGCCGGTAAACCAATCTGTCCTCTCACTCTTTCTTTTCAATTCCCATCGGGATGTGCTAAACTGCTTTCGGTTTTCGCTTTATAGGGCATATAAAGTTCTGTATCATACGATATTTAGTACAAGGAGCTGACTAAGTCAAAGAAGAATAAGTAGCAGTTATCGAATCGCCTCTTTGCTTCTTTTGTTTGCGGAAAGAAAGTCAGGCTTGATTGGCTAAGGGACGGGCAAACCCACTTATAAAAGATAAGAAGACTTAGAGCCGGTTACGATTATGCCTGTCTTTGCTTATGCTTATCTTGTTCCGGTGCTCTTGCTGATACGACGACAAGGCTCTTTCCATACCTACTATAAGACGACGAGAGCGAGGCTCCGAAGGACTTTCGGGTGGAGTTAGGCGGGAAGTCGGGCTTGTGTTCTAGCCGTTCTTTGTGCCAGTTGGTCTTGCGAGGAAGCACCTTGTTGGTTTGAAACCTGTGCCTAGCCTTTCTCTACCTTTTTTTCCAGACCCGAGCCCTAGAGTAGTGCCTGAGCTGAGCCATTAGGCAAGAGTGAGCAGGGAAGAGGTTGAGGTACGGTTCATCGCCTTACTTATCCAAGCGTGTTGCCGGTAAGCTAATAAGCTCTTTTTGCGATTCGGCGACCATTAAGACGATTATCCGCATCTAGATCTAGTTACCTTTCAAACAGCGGATTTTTTCCTTGTTTCGTAAGAGAGCGGACGATTCTGCGACTGCCTTAGCTCTTAGCTGCGGGGTCAACTAAAGAAATTCTTTCAGCTCCAGGACCAACTTCTCAATGAAAGAGCTCTTTTCGGCATAAGAAACAACCAGAAACCAGAGCCTCGAAAAGGGGCTTCTCCCTATGTGGGGCGTGGGAAACTCACCTGTGAAGCTGGTGTTTAGTGGTGAGGCGTCCTAAAACCGACCGACGAGTCTGCAATAGATTGGATTTTTTGGAAACCAAGGTAAAAAAGGTTACTGGGAAACTAAGCTAATAGAATAGGGTTATTCGGCATTGATCGAAAAACCCCTGAGGAAAAAAAATAGAAAACGAACTAAGCGTGGGATTATATATAAAAAATATAGATTGTGTGGTAGAGTGGGGCTTTGCCTCCTTCGAGACACATCGCTCTGTATGCTACTAGGCGTACTAGCTTGCTTAAGCCCAGCATAAGGCTTTCTTTACTGCGCCTTCCTTGCTTGACAGTTTTCTTTCTTCTACAAAAACAAAAAGAAAATATAGATAGATACATCTTTGAAGGGGTCGTACGATCGATTGCTTTTTCACTGCCGGGCAGGCATAACTAGTAACTTGACTCTTTCTAAACCCCACCCCCGACCCCTTAGATGAGGCAAAGGCTGGAGCTGCTACAATAGCTTTGGCGGGAGCTGGAGGAAATAACACTGATAGATGAACGTGAGAAAGCTCTTTTAGAATTCTAACATTTTGGTCTGGTATCGTGTGGTATATGGGCGGGAGGAGAATAAGAGTCTCGTCTCATCTTTCAGCTGGAGTTAAGGCTCTCCTGTAAGAACTCTTACAGGAATTGGTAGACAAAGCAAAGCATAATGCTTGTTACAAGCGAAAGAAAGATTAGCTCGATCCCAGGAGCGGAGATTCCATCTGTCGAGGAGCACTTCTCGGGGTAGCATCGCCCAGGTTGAGAAGGAATCGCTTAGGTTTCTTCGGAACAAGAAGAATAGGAATTCTTACTTGACGTAATCTCAATATCAGAAAAAGGGCTATGCTATATATCTATATATATACAATTATTAGAGAAGCTGCGTCTCTATCTCTTAGTGAGCTAGCCGCTACTATAGTTTTAAGGGATTTGTGCAATGAATTCTTTTCTGCCAGTTTCGAGTGGGAGTCTAAATCAACCCATTTTCAAGCAAGATAGACCAAACGACTTTACTGTAGGAAGAATCCCAGAAGAGGTGATACACTGATTCTGGATGCAACTCACAAAGACAGCAAGTTTCATCAGAAATAACTCTACACTCCTCTATCGTATTGAGAGCTCTTTTGATCCCATCCATTCCTTTATCGTCTGATCCAGTGATTAGTTAAGTTAGAAGAATGGAATTACTTCCATATGCGGGCAGATATGCATTAACAAGCTTATTGAAGGGAAGTTCCCCGCTCTCGAATAATAAAGTAAGCGGACTATCCCGCAGTGAGCGGACCTTGTACAGAAACCAACTTCTTTCTATTTTAGTATAATGAGAACGGAGTCTCAGTAAACCGCGCTAAAGCCCAACCTCTAGCCCTAAAGTCAAGGCTTTCCCAGTCCCAGATTCATCTAATTATATTCTCTGTTCTACCGCCCTAAGCAGACCAAGCTTCCTTAGCGTACTGAGCCTACCTATTCAAGAGACCCGGAGACTAGCCGCTATACTAATCCCAGAGCCCGATATCCATCTTCAGCTTCTCAGCTTCGGAGATGAATCTTCATATAATATAAAGAAGATCTTTCTAAAGTCCAGTAGCATGAGAGCCTATTCTTTCTTTTAAAGTAAAGCTCAGTAAACCTTAGCATTTCACACTAAGCTCTTCGATCCTTTAGTTGCTTTCATAGAAAAAGCATTGCTATTCGAAGTCGATAGTGGCGACCCGACTCCTTTCTTCTTATATTACATGGAGGCTATTGTGTAACTAGTCCTCCTTATTTCAGTTAAGGCCCAAATGCCAGATTTCCGACATTCAAATTTAATAGAAATTGAGGAAGCGAATGCGCTCTTTTTGGAAAGCTTTCAATAGAAGAGAGAGCTCTGCCCTTATGGCTGTCCCAATGGGAAATGATTAAGCCAGTTCGTAGGACCTCCTACTCTTCACTCGCAATTCCTCTAAGCTAAGTCGGCCTATTAAGATCTCGCCTTTATCTCAATGCCGGGTTTCAGCTCTAATCAATAAGAAGGAAGTTAGCTCGTCTTTACTGTAAGTGAATGAGGTAGAAAAAATTCTTCTTTTTTTCCGGGGGAAGTTAATGTGGGTTACTCTATGAATGCAAAAGAATAAGTGGTCTTATAATATAAGAATGCTTTATTAATCTCTTTTTCTATGCTTTTTAGTGAGGGAGCGAAGCCGTGGGTCTCACCTGTAATCCCGGAATGGAATAGCCGTACGAGGGAATGTGAGGTCTCAGAGTCGGTGTTTGAGTTCTCTACATAAATAACATCTTTCCTATATGAAGACAGAGTACCAATCAAAGGAGTACTCATTCTCTCAAACTAGAAAGCTCTTTTTAGATAGATAAATTTATCATATTTCCAAGTAGTACTCATACGCCGGGTTAACAAAAAAAATCTACGTCACATGCTAGATGCAGTACAGTTTCGTACAAGCCAAGCACAGACCTCACCCACTACTACCGGCTTTCGCTGGCCTGGGAGAGCGAGTCATTAAGCTAAGGCTAAGATGTCCCGGTACTCTGGAAATCTGACTTCTGCTCAAAGGAATGAGTGGGCGTAGGAGTAAAGGGAATGAACACAACACATACTGGGTCTCCAGGTGAATAAACCCAAGGTCTAAACCTGTGTTGTAGCGGAAAAGAAAAGGGAAGACAGATACAGATCCCAAAAGCTCATAAGAAGTCCCAAGGTTAGGTACGCCTACTGCTTAGCTTTGGAGTGAATGCGTAGCTCTGAGCTCATGGTCTTTCTTTGGTTTGCTTTCGGAGGTAGGAAATAGAATAAAAGTCCAAAAGCTTGAGGCAGCTGTGTAGTGACTCCGTACCCAGTGTGGGTTGGTTGACTCCTGCTTCCCACGGGCTAACTACATGAAATTACTATACTATATAATAGAAATAGGCACCAGGTCTCGTCTATAAAGACAAGGTAATGCTCTACCGAGGACGAAGCTAGAGTGCTTTCGTGTAAGTATGTGAAACAGAGCCAGTAGAAGAGAACTCGGATTCCCGGCGTGAAAGTTCATACCTCAGAAATTACATATATGAAGACAGAGCCAACTAGTACCATTCCGGCTTGCAAAGAAAGTATAGGCTACACAAGCAAAGGGTATCTGAGCAAGTGAGTCTCTGCTTGCTTTCTTGAAATCTCCTTCTTTTACTTATATTTATATAATAATAATAATAAAAAATAGAGAAGAGAGAGCCTATTTTATTGCCTAGTCCAATCCCTAGAAAGTAGTATTACCACAGCTACACAGGAACAAAAATCTACGTCTTGTCACATGCTATTTTCTTAACACGTACAAATCGAAGTAAAAGACTAAGACTTTACTTCGTCTCTTCTTGCACTACCAGTGTGTACAGACAGAGCCAAGACCATGGTTTTATCTGAGTCAGTATCCACCACAATCTGTCTTGCTTCTTGTCTTGGGATGAGTGAATTCACTTACACTTAATAGAAGGTAATGCGTTCGAATGCAGACATGGTGTCTTTTCTTTCGGTCAGCGGGACATAGACCCTGAGTCCTAAATAACAGAAAAAGTTCCCAGTGCGAATTCATTATGCCCGGTTGACTCAGTTAAACCAGCTAACAACACTCTGAACTCCGAGTGGCATAGGCGCGGGAAGACCAGTTAAGGTATCGTAAGATAGAGTTCTATCCCCAAGATATTCTTGACCTTTGCTTTCATTAGCTTTCTTCCTAGGACAATAAGTTTAGCCATTCCTATCTTAAATGAGTCCGGTAGGATTGTTCCTCTTCAAACAAAGGAACAAACTCTTCTTTATGATCCAACTTTATGTAGGAAGGCCCACTTAGAGGTTTCCGAACGGTCACGCTTTACTGCCTTGTCTCATTGGTAAGGAGGCTATGAGCTAAGCTATACTTGTAATCAAAGGCCGACCCCGCGGGGAACCATCTAATGCTTTACTAGACTAGCTACTGTATGGCGCAAAAAAGAGCTCATTAGGATGGTGAATCCAAACAAACGCTTGCGAGAGGAAGAGTTGGAATCCCATTCTAAACGTGGCTTCAAAGCCTATAGCGCTTGCTTTTCTCGGGAATTGAGCTTAGCCCTTTAACCCAGCGCTTATCGAGGGAATTGTTTCTAAGCCGACAAAGGCACTTTTTCGCCTACCGACACCGCTCGCTAACCGGTTACTTTCTGTTTACCCTTCAATCGGCGGGCCTTGGCTTAGTTTTAGAGGTTAGTTACACATCTATCTCACTTGTAACTACCTCTGACATACGCTTTCAGACTATTTTTATTAACCCGAATCCGGGGAAGGGTCCGTGGACAGCACTGTGGATGGAGTACCGGTAACTTAACTCGAATGCAGGAACGGAAAAATTTTCATAGGTAAGTAAAAGCCCCTACCTATGAAAGAAGCAAGGGGGACTGGACTGGTAATCCTACTCTCTGTCTTGCTACCTATGACTGCTTTGTCGACTCTGTTGACGGAGTACCGCTCACTGCACGGCTAAGGGAACTCTGTCTTCTATGCTAAAAGAAAGTCTTCGGTGCCTTATTTGTCCCTTCCTACTCTTTCTTTATATACGCAATTCTTACTTACGCGTCTTTGACTTCCCAGCTCTGTCACTGGGGAAGAAGACTTAATTATGTTAGGGTTTTCTGAAGAAGAAAAGGGGGGACTACGGGAAGAGACAAGACCCTAAGACGCACATCTATCTAAGATAGCAAAGCAAAGCGAGGGAATCAAGTACAACCTAAGAAAGAAAAGATTGAGATTGCGAGCACTGATTTGATCGTAGATCACCTTCTCCATCTGCTCTCAATACTCCGCCTTCTCGAGTCTCTAGACTTGCTCTTCCTAAAGCTCTGTGGTTGTATCCTATGAAAGGAAGGGCTGGCCGACCTCCTTTCCTCTACTCCTCCACTCCGAACTAGCACTTCTGCTTTCTCTCATGCCTCTTAGTCCTTCCGTCAGGAAGTCACTCTTGCCCTTGTATCAGATCTTTATTGTGCTCTTGTGCAAAGAGCTCCTTCTTTACCTGATGACATTCCAACATCTCTTTCCCTCCTCTGTTCTGGATCGCTATCTTGGTAGATGTTCCCATTCTCAATTAGTATTCCTGGACTCTCTGTCTTAGCCACGCATGCTAGGATAGAAAGAAGAGCTTTTCGGGCAGTCCGTCCCATCTTCGACTGTGAGGATTCGGAGCTATACAAGTCTTTAGACAAAGGAGCAAAGGCGCAACTCTATGTCAAGGAACTCGTTCTAAGTGGAATTTCACAAATTTCCGTTTAAAGAGAAGATTAGGGATTAGTCACACCTAGGTTAAGCAGCTGACTTCACCCAAAAGATTCAACTAGGAAAGGTACCGGCTCAAATGGGATAAATTGGAATCGCTTTTGCTTTCTTCTCCTCTGGTCGTCAAGATAGATATTATTGCACTTACTAAATAGGCTTATTTTTTTTCTTCAATCACACTCTTTCTTCTTCGCTTCGGTGGGGCTCTTTAATGGATGAAGGCTAAGCGAACCCCGCTCCTGAGCTGGGAAAAATTTTATTCATAGTCGATCCAGTTGGTGCCTTTTAACTTGTGTACGTAACCGCGAAACGTATTCGCTTAGGAGATAAAAAGGAGCACCCTCTCGCCTCTCATAAGCGCATACGAGCATTTAATCTCATATAATATCATATCACACCTCTGGGAGAAAAAGACAGGCCCAGCGAACTACCTTTCATTCTGATCGTGAGTTTGCCGGTTCGTCCTTCTCGTCTTTCTATAATGGACTACATCCGGGGAGGGCTTCTTCGTACAAAGAAAGTCGGGCCGGCTTTCGAGTTGAAACTCCGCTCCTCGACTTAAGAGCTTTACTTTAATAGCTCGTCTTCGGAGGTTTCTGGCTTTTTAGTTCCCTTTCTCTGTTTGAGAGAGCTCCTTGACCTGGGCTCTCAACGCTTATAGGCTTGTGGTATAGTTCAGTTCGTACTCGTATCAAGCTGTGGTCTCCGCCCCTTTCTCTCCATCAGTCTAGCTAGAGATGTACGTAAATAGAGCATTCTACATAGAAGAGAGCCACGGCATCATCGATCCTCTTCTTCACCATTGGATCCTGGGACTGCAGGGCTGACGAAGACATTCATCATCAGACTCAGAATCTATGTAACCAAACTCTTCCATAAATTGGGCCTTGTCAGCAATCGGACCTTGAACAGCAGTCCAGTTTTCCATAGGGGCAGCCTTGATAAGTGCAGTTGGGTGCTCGTCGGGAGCATCCTTATCCAGCATGTAGACGGCATCCTGCAGCTCTAGTTCTTCAAACATTTGTGCTAATGCATCATCCATGTCTTCAGTCCAGTCTGCTCCCTTTTTAGGGATTGAATACTGCAATGCAGGGGGTGCATCACATTCTATGTCCCTAGTGCAGTCGAAGAAGATCTCGAACCCAGGCAAGCGCACCTTCGAGATAGGGTCAATCCACGGCTCAGGAAACAAAAATAATAAGAAATCCTCCCATTCCTTGATGAAATATCCATTTAGACCATTTCATTTAGGGTGGGCCTATATGACTCCATAGGTATAGCATCATATGGTCTTCCCGCGGCTTTGGCAGCAGCTTGTCTTTGAGCAATCAAGGACTTTGAATGCAAAGCCTCCTTTTTCTGTTTATATCCCAGCCCAACCACTCCTCAGTGCCTTCGAAAGCTCTATCTAAGCAGCTTTTTCAATATAGCCAGTGTGCCGTGCATGTGTATCAGCCACAGAAGAGACTTGACTTACGGAGAAAGGTCTTTGCTCTAACTATTACTATAATCACGGGCTAAAGGGGCATTCGATGGTCTTCGAGATGGTATAGTTCCATTCCAGATTTGATAGTAGGGATCGGATCGATTGTCTTGTCTGAGGAATTACAAGTGGACGATTAAGCAAGCTTCCTTTAAGGTCCTTTTTACCCATCTCTGTTCTGTATAGGCTAAACTATCAACCGGCATCCTTTCTTTTAACTGACTTTTCTGTTCCAGTTAGGGCCACAAGACAAGCAGATCTCCGTTGGCAGGGCAGTAACCTTATTAAGTGAGCCTTCCACCAGCTGTGAGGTTGAGGTCTCACAATCGATTTAGGAAGGTTGATCTCGAGATTGGCTTTCATTATATGTTCTAGTTCAAGAGTTCATACCGTGTAAAAGAGAAATCTTTCCTCGAGACAGCAAAGTACTTAACAACCTTTTTTAGTCCCCTCTCATTTATCTGGTTCCATAGAATCGATCTGAAAAAAGAACTCTTTCCTTCCTACAGCCAGCCCTAAGAAGCCTATAATAGTTGTGAACCCTTTCTAGTGATGTTTACACTTTTCGTGAACCTATTCATTCCTGCTCGAAATGGTCTTCGCTCGGTATGGCACAATAGATAAGTAGTTGGATGAGCCCAAAAGGGCAAGGGCTAGTGCCAAAAGGGCTTTAGCGCCTCCTTCTCTTGGTTTGTTGGTACTGACTCGGTGCGATAAGGTTAGCTCGGTTCTCGCCTGGATCGATTAAGTAGCTCAGGTCAGCCCCTTGGTATGCTAAGATCAGTATCACGCGATTGATCCACTCACTTGGTATGGTTCCGCTCAGCGAGCTCACTTGGCTAGAAAGAGAGCTTCTAGCAAAGAGTTCAATCGATAGCTTGGGAAAGAAAAGGGAATTTCTCTTAACTCTTAAAAGTCTGCGAGATTTGAGGCTGGCCTTTGATTCGATACGACAGCGGGGTATGGCTTGCTTTGCTCATTTTCTCTTGATACGCTTACCTTGCCCGTTTAGGTTTGAAAGAAGTAGATACGGGCAGGGAATTGAATTCCTATCTAGGTTGTTCGTCTCAGTGCTCTCTCGGCATGCTTACTAGAAAGATACTCGTATGCCACTAGTTCCTTCATCATTGGCCCCGGACTCGTATTCAGATGCGGGAAAACTACAGAGTTGTTGGTTCAGAAACTGGATATCTCGTTTCGATAGAAAGTGGATGATCTACTCTTTCCACGAGAGGTCGAAACCTTCCTCGAGAATGGCCCTAGAATAGTCATGTTGTTGATAATGGTATTTCAGGTAGAGATCTACAGACCTAGTTTCCACCATCTATGCTATCCATTTCCCGACCACCTCCGTAAAGAGGAATATCCCTTTCAATTCACCTGATGCGGACTCGTATGCTTCGTAGTCAAAACCTTCCTTTATCGCTGGCAAGCTCTCCTCTGTATGCTTGGGTGAAGGTGAAAGTGAAGGCTATGAATTGAGCTAACGCCCTCTGTAACCCAAGGAAGGGTGTTGATCCTCGATTCGAGTCTCGTGTTGTGAGTGTCGTGTCTCGCGTTTCGAATTCATTTCGATTGGGAAAGTGTTCAGTGAGCCGATCCAGACCTAATTGATCTGGTTTCTGAGAGCACTGACAAGGCTAAACTCGCCGGTTGAAGAGAGCACTGACTCATTCGAAAGGGGAAAGATTTTAGTTCCATTTGGAATTGACTCAGAGAGGTCTGTGAGCTGGAAGAGGGCGGTGAAGCTTTCCTCGCGCTTAGCTAGTTTGGCTCGTGCCAGTGGGTGTGCTTCGCATTGAAGTGCTACCCGGAACCTACCTGACTTCCTCGATGATTTGTTTGGATAGAGGTCGGAAGAAGCAGGCACACCCACCAAGTTTAGGGAGTCGGAGGTTAGTGATTCTTAAGCTAGCCTGTGACTGTCCCGTTGCTCTTCGTGAGCCATAGCAACAGGATTTCATAGAAAGAAAGCATTCGCAGTAAGCCTAGCGGCTTCCTATGATCACCGATCAAATAGCATCACGCTCAGGAAAGAATTTCTCCTCAAATCAAGTCAGTCTTCCCTCCGCTGGAAAGAACGGATCAAGAAGTGGTGGTTCAGTCACTTCGGTAGGGGATTCGCGATGCCATCTGTATGGTCTTGCTGTTGATGGTACCTCACAATGGGGGTGCTGCCCAAGCGGAGCTAACTACAGGTCCAAATATACTGCAATCACCCAGACCTTTCTAATACTGAATCTAATACTGAAATCCTGTATACGAAATTTCTTCAGTTGCTTACTCGACCTAAGCAAGCCAGACCGAACACCCGAAAAAGAAGTTCTTTCCCCATCGAACGGAAATGGACGAAGAGCGAGGAGGTATTCTTCAGAGAGAAGAGCCTAGAGAAATTTCACGATAACTGAAGAGGGAATGCGGCTTTACTAGTTTATAAGACTATAGACTTGGAAGGCTTTCCCAGTTCGCCCTAACGCAGTGTTAGGGTCACTACGAGCTGGACTCGTCGTGAAACTCACTTATTCTTAGAGAAATGATGTGTGCTAGCCTTCCCTTCCAACCATCGGCGTATCCGCTTCCAGAGCTTATTCTTTATCCAATCCAGTTTGTGAGTCTATTCCCTTTCCTTTGGTTTCTGATCTCTCTGTCCCTCCCACCGAAAAGACTCTACAGGCACGTTCGTGAAGTGATTCCCGGGTGGGGATCACGAACGGAGTAGAGGGATATTCCTCCCCATGAGAACCCACTACAAATAGTACCCTTTATGCCTGAGATTACTTGGTATTGTTGTTACTAGGTAATAAAACCAACTATTCTGCAATGAGGAAGGTATCTTCTTCCTTCTTACCCCATACATGGCGTCAACTAATTGGTCTTTGCCTTCCCTATACGAGTTTAGAGACGGATTTCCGTATATAGATAGATGCATTGGCTTGGTTTGAAAAAATGAAATAACTTTTTCTAATTCAATGATTTTGCATTAGTCCATAAATCCTCTGTCAAGGTCAATAGGAGGGGGATAGTCTTTTTAATAAAATTAATAATAATTGAGCGAGGGTAGATCTCTACTCAAACTCAATCCAAATACAAATAAAAGTTCCCGTCTCGAGTTCAATTGTGGCGTGTTGACGAAATCCAAGGACTCTTTTCTGCACTAATTGGATTTCATCAAGTAGCAGATGTTATAATTAAAAAAAAAAATGGAATTCAGAAGAATCTGTTTTTGGAAGAATTTCTTATATATAAGGGAGGAGTTCTCATATATTCATTTCGCGCCACAAGTACTGCCCTTGAGTGATAGCTAGGTCTTGTTCGGATGCTTTCACTAAAACTAAATAAGATAAGCCTTGTCGGCCTTTGCATCGGGATGATTAAGGCACTTGAGCAGCAATTAAGGATTTCCATTGGAAGCAGAGAGAGGTTCGAAGCATAATCGAACTCTCTAAGACCAGGCAAGAGGAATATCTAGTCACACTCGCTCAGGCTCAGTACGATGCATAAGAAGAGGAGAAAGCATGCAAGATATAGAGGTGCCCCATATTTAAGACGTAGGTGGAGAATGCCATCCGTGGATAAAGGAAGTGGTAGAGGGGACTCAAAGTTGACTAGTACACGGGGATGGCCTAAGTAGGTGGAACAGGATCCAATACACACCTATCCCTGCAATTGGTTTTAAATTCCCCTTTTCAAAGGTTACAGAAAGGCTTCGTTTAGAACTAATCCAAGGGATTAATATTAATCAGTAGAATAGAGCAACTGAAAGTAGATCAAGGAGGTGCCGCCCAAAGACGAAACTTAGGTAATTATCACATGAGGCGCAATATGCCATTGATTAGAAGAACGACAGATCCCCATCTGAATAAGGTTACCGATGAAAGCTAGGTATGGTTCGCTTGTCTTAGGTATGGATGCGGTGCGTACCACCCTATCTGTAGCCAGAAGAGATCCAAGAGTTTTTGATTTCTGTCCTTAATTTGGGACCTTTTTCCGATGCCTTACAAAGACAAAGATGAGATCTCAAAAAGAAAGAAAATATTTTATGTAAGCTGATACATAGAGAAGGCACACCAGAGGGCGGATCGTATCCCTTTATTGTATTGTAGCGCTTTACCCAAGCTATGTTAGACCCCGGTTTAGCAAGAGTTCGGAATCGGAACTAGTTCTTCGAATAATTTATTCTCTTTTTCTTTTTACTAGTCGAGAGGGGGTGCAGAATGATTTCCTCCTAAGCTTTCACACTTTTAGGAAAGGCCAGGCCCGGGGTTTAGCTATTCCTGATGATCCGGCTGGGCAAGCTAATCCGTAACTAAAGCAAGGCTACTCTTGCGAATCAAGCTAGTTTGTCCATATATCCTGTGCAGTCAAGCTATGGATATTCAATTAATTCATGCTGATCGACGGGTTGAGTGAACTTGTCTAGAACCGCTTGCTTGAAGGAAACATCTCAAAACTAAAGCAATAAAAATGCCACCTACTTCAATGAAAGGCATGAAGCTCACCTGAGCACAGTTAAAAGTCAACGGAGGCCTAGCCTTTTAGTCTTTCTTATCGAATTCAAGTTCTTGTTGTATGAATTGGAGCCCTGCCCCAACACAACACCATGATCGAAATATAAAATAACTGCCCTTCAGTAGCCGTATTCAGTACGATCTCTTGCCGGGAATAGGAGGTCTATTTTTAGAAACCGGTTACCTTCGGTCTTATGTCTCCACCATGCACTCCTAGCAGACGTTTCAGCGGAATAGAAAGCCCGAGATATTGCTGGAAATCCGTTTATGGATTAATTAAAGCCCTCTTCCGAACTTGCCAACAAAAGCGGATCGGTTTGGGAATCCTCAAGTTTCCCACTCAAGCTCAAGAATGCGAGTTAAAACTGCGCGTATTCTGCCTCTATGTCAATTTTTTCTTAAATAGATTCCCTCACTTCTCGCTCGAGACGAGATAAAGTAGGCTAAAAACGTGAGATGTAAAAGTAAAAAAAGGTGTATTCTAGGGCCAGGTGATGTAAAATATAGAGATTTCGTTTCACAGTCCCCACAGCCTACACGCGAAACTTTGCCCTTCCTTTTGATCAAAGCAAAGAGGGGCATCTCGTGACTTGGGTCGTTCTTATATTACATTACTTTTTCCCTTGGTTATACCCCTGCTAAACCTTCCCTTTCTATTTCCTCCTTCTAAAAAGGGAAACTCTTTCACTTTCGTACCTTGCCTAGCTATTTTCATACCGTTGAACCCGAGCTTACCTTTGAAGCCTTTTGCTCGTCTACGCCCTTCTTCGTACCACTTTCCGTTCTAAAAGCAAGAAAGTGTCTCAGATTAGGGAAAATCCAGGTACTTACTTAATTTCGTATGGACGGGCGATCTCACCAGAGAAAGAAGAGTTATCGGCTCCCAGTCAACGGTTCAGGTCCTCTTACTACCGCCTTTGCCTTTGCAGCAGAATCTATGTCAGCTGGATTTCCATCATCACTGGCAGGTCTACGAACCTTGCCTTGGGCTAACTGTCAGAGGTTTACTTCTATTTTCACTCCTCCGAATCTTCTTAGTCAAATCTTCCCCTCCGACCTGTGCTATCCATTCGTTTGCGCCTAGGACTGTGTTGCCTGAAGCTTTCATTTCAAACTCCTAGTGAGCGGAGAAGGAAGGAACAAGAGGTTATCAAGCGCTTAGAAAAAGGAGTGGATTAGGGCTGACACTAGTTAAACTAAATAGCTGGAACTACCGATAAACTGTATGAATTGAAAAAGGCTCTTGCCTCCGCTGACAGGCTTCTAGAAAGAAATCGTCTGCCTTCGCAAGAGAGATTTTCTTTCTCCTTTTTATTCCCCGGCACACAAACAAGATTTGATTTTGTCACTGGCGCATTCGGTAGCCCCTTATAGTGCGCGTACTAAGACTAAGGCTACAGCTCACTTCTTCCTTACTAGACCTAGACCGATTGCCATGAATGAATGAACTGGCTTTACTTTACTTTAGCTACAGGGACAGTTTCACCGACCTAAGAACCATTTCCTTTAGCAGCAGCGGAGGATATTCTATAAAAGCAAAGAAGACACCGAAGCTCCTCAGTCCTTGCATACTAAGATTATTCTTATCCGTGCTTTCGTGGAAGTCTCACCTATCAAGGAAGTATGACTTAGATAGTTTATCCCTGCGGGAAGCATTAGCACCTCAGCTCAGTACGCATAGAAGTACAGTCTACCTCTATTTAGCTCTACTGGCTTTCTTATACCTATACCAGGAACCCGAGCCTACCTCTTCTGGTTGAAGTTCCGATGAACCGGGGTATTCCCTCCATAGCCAAATTTACCTGCACAAGGAAAGATCTCAATCGGCGTAGGGCGAGGGTCAAGCTCCACTACTGGGCCGGGGGAACAAATAGGCGTGGGGAAGACAACAAAATCAATTGAATAGACAGAGAAGTCCGGTAAGCGTATCGATTCAAGCAAGTCCGACTAGTTTAGGCGCCGCCTTCCAGACTTCTGATGAACCGCCGGGTGGTATGAACTCCAGAGCCCTATTCTGGTTACAGAGTGCGGGTAGCCGACAAGTAGGTTAGCAAACAGGTGAATCAATAGGCTTTGCTCCTGCCTTCGCTTCCAGGCTCGGAACGAGCTGGGAGTGAACTACCAGGAGCCTAGCCATGCCATGAGTGGACAACTGGGCTTTAAGTCCGTCCCGCGAAAGCCGGCTACCGCTGTTAGTAGGGTCCTATTCTTCATACATTGTTGACTAGAGAGGCTCTTTTCCCAAGAAGGGATTCCTGGCTATTTTCTTTTTTTTGACTAAAGAAGCGGCAGGCCCATAGTGCTCTCCTTTACGTGTCCCACGGGGTCTACATGACCTGGGTCCGGAGAGCCGGTCAACCTCAGTCGCCTACGGTAGCTCAGATGGATTGGTTCCAAGAGCTCTTCTTTTCTTTTTTTAGGGGAGGAATCTTTCTTTATTTACGGTTTGACCTAGAAGTTGATTGTTACACGCCCTTGAATCCGTTTCATCCCTTGAATCAGGGAATGCAGCTACGACTGCTGCCCTTACTATTAGAGCAGCGAAAAGGGATCGTAAGTAATCTGTCTTTCAGTATTAGCTCTAGAAAATGGGAGCCTTTTCTTTTGGTAGTTCAGTTCCTATGGAAGAAAAAAAGTGTCTTTCTTTTTATCGTGTTATAACACCAATTCAAAGAAGAAAGTCGTATTAGTCTAATATAATCTATTTCAAGCAGCTAAAAAGGAAAGACTGTTCCCTCAGCCAGTCTTCTTTTCATATTGGATGGTGGTCTAACTGTTCCCTATAGAAAGGAATCCTCCTATCGAGGATTACGTAAGCATAACGTCTATCCGTCGAAGTCTTTGAATGGTGAAGCAGGAAATTAGGTCTCGTAGTGCAAGCTTTCCAATCAATCCTCGTCTAAGAGCCCCGGCTATATCTTAGAGTTAGAGGAGATTCTCCATTCCTTTTGTTATTTTAAACACTTTTCCGCATACTGGGTAGGGGATAACTCCACTCATTGTACCATCTGATCCAATCTAGTCTTAAGCAGCTAATCTGCAATCACTCTAAGACATTTAACTCTAAGCACAGGACCCCTCGTACTTAACTGAACTGTCCTGCCCGGCTCTACCCTTGTACACATAAACAAAGAAGAATCCCAACCATTCCTGTATGATGTTCTAAGACTGCGGTTAGTCCTTTTGATTAGACATAGACAATTCCTACTGCCAAGCTAAAGGAAAAGATCCCACCTTCTTCGTCTCTTCTTGCCCTTGGGGCACTTCACTCGAGCTAATCAGTCTTGGCTTAGTGCCGGGAATGGAAGAATAGAAAGAGACTGCTTCTGTCTACTATCTTGATTATGATTGATATACTCGAGTCTCTCTCCGAGTAGCTTTCCTCACGAGTACGTTTTGGATAGCTTTTAGTTGACAGGGTTTGATCCCTTACCAAGTTCTTACTAACTAAGAGGCGGTACCTTCCCTTCTCCTAGACTTGACTGATCTCATCCCCTCTCTAAGGGACTTGGCTCTTCCCCGGCTGGATAGACAGGACAAAGACTGCTTGCTTCAATGCCGTTGGCAGACGAGAACCGTAAAAGAGGGTCTTGTCTTAAATTAAATAAAGAAAGTCACGAAAAAGGAAGCAGGTAATGAGACATAGAAGCAGCGAGATCTCAGCCCTAGCCGGATGATGACGCCTTTCCTGTTAATAATAGAAGAATTGGAAAGATCCTAGCGTAGAAAGTCTTGTTTACTATCTCCTCGGAAGATAAGTTACCTAGAGCGAATGGACAGGCCAAATCAACCAACTCGGTCTTCATTAGTATGCTTACTCAGTGCTGTGAAACCAATGGTGAGGGTTACTTACATTAGGCATATATATAACCTAAAAGACTGGTAACCTGATTGATAGGAGAGTTGCTAGTATAGCTGCCAGTACCTCTATCCTAATTGAATAGATATGCCTAGCAAGAAGAAGATAGTTGACTAGCTTGTTGATTTGAGGTGTGATCGGCATTCTATATAAGAATAAGAATTGATTGAATTTCTAGTCCTTGTATCAGTTATAAAAGTGATCGAGAAAGCTTGAGAAAGAAATTTCCACATACAGATATAGGCGCCTATGGCCTTGCCTCTGGCTTTGCCCCCTTATCCACTACAGGTG
The DNA here is from genome assembly GCA_948099535.1 of Jatropha multifida. NCBI lineage: Eukaryota > Viridiplantae > Streptophyta > Magnoliopsida > Malpighiales > Euphorbiaceae > Jatropha > Jatropha multifida. The sequence continues at coordinate 9,370 of CANUEX010029956.1, read as the reverse complement.
AATCTTTTCGATCCGAAATTGAACTATCCCTAAAAAAAGGCTTGGCTGCTGCTAGCTCCGCGTTAGTTCAGTTACTCTTTTTGTAAGTAAGCCTTTGGAAAGGAGAAATTCGGTCTTAGCAAGTGAATCAGAAGCTGAGAGAAAGATTCATAGCAGTTGGTGTCATGGAGAGAAAGAGAGGGAAGGAGAACTGTAATGGCTATTAGAAGAGGGGGTCGCTAACCTGTTTGGATAAGATAGGGCTATCATCCGCCTTCCTCAGATGAGACTTCCTCCATAGTAGTGACTTTTGCCCCGTTTAAGCTTCAGCATAAGATTTTCGGATTTGTGCCCAGCGTGTGATCACAGCCGGTACCGCATTTCTCTTTGTTTGGGGAGGGAGCCCTGTGTAAGGGATGACCATTCCGAATCATAAGGAACTGCAGAAGGAAAGTTAATGAAGAAGATCACACGCCTGAAGCTTACGTGCCAGGCCAGGGAGCTTGCTTTGCTTAGCTGACTAAGCATTGGGAGCAAAGCTTCCTTTCTTTCAGTGGCACAGGGAGAACCGAAGAGGTTACAGTATATAGCCACTAGGTCGCATTCTTCCCTAGTGAACGAAGGCTCGGGAGTTTCTAGTATAATGAAGCCTTTCTTTCCGCTATTAGCTTCATCGAATTCATCCACAAGAGTAATAGTCTATAATGCAAAGATTGCTATTTTCATATATTTTTCATATAGATTTTTATATAATATAAATGCAAACATCGGATTGAACTGCTTTCTTTCAGGGGCACAGGGAGAACCGAAGAGGTTACAGTATATAGCCCACTCCAGACGTTAGAAAAAAGTGGAAATTGTCTTGCTTGGCTTTCCGAGAGGATTCTCCGGCCTAGTTCGCGAGAAGGGAAGCTCCTGCACCTTATCCATTTAGCACCTTCTAACCTCAGACTCGAAGTCATCATTCTTTTTGAAGGACGTGAGTCTTTATCGAGAGGAGAGGTTAATTGGATATAGTCCTATCTCAATCGCCTTCTATATCTATCTTAGTTACCCGAAAGCCTAAATACATTAGTGGATTCTGCCCCATTCCGTTCTCGAGAGGATAAAGATAGGACAGCGTCGTCGTGTACTCGGACTATTGCTTCCTAGCTCTTTTACGAACTAGTCGAAGTGATGACTTAGACTTAACCGGAGCTAAGGTAATTTCTCCCTTTTGTTAGCTTATTTAATATAAATAAGAATCGAGAGAAAGACTGACTTCTTTCGCGGATCCGTGCCGCTCCCGTCCCCGATTCGACTTCAACTATATCCGAAATCAGAAAATCAGACCTTGAAAGGAGCATTGTTAGGCATTCTATTTTAGTGAATGCGGCCGAGTCAAGCCAATTTCTCACCTACAAGCGCATACGACTTACTGTATGTAGCAAAGACAAAGACATAGATCCCGCTATGGAAGTTCCAGTAGCTACTGCTGCTGGAGAAGCACTCATTTCCCAGTTTTTTTTGAAGGTCTCCCTCATTAAAGAACCTATTCTTTACTTGAAAATGGAGTCAAGTCAAGCTGGTGCTGGAGAAGAGATGTTGCTTTTTGTGCTGATGTAGTTCTTGTAGCTAATGTAGCTGAGGAAGAAAGGGATCCCTGTAGTTAACAATCTCCCTTACTGCTGCGTGAACTGCTTGAGCTTTTATTCTATTCTAACTGCGTAATCAACAAGAGGCTTTCAAGTCCTAAGAGCGTACTGTACTATATGAAAAAGAAGGAAAGGAAGCTTAAGTGTCTACTGGAACTTCCATCCCCTCCCTAATAGTTACGGATGCTATTGTGTCTGTCTACCGTTCTGTGATGCTGTTGCCGGGCGGGATTGGATCTTTTGGTACAATCAGTCCAGGTATCCTCCGAGTAATAGTAATAAAAGGTCTTTCTTTTTCAATTCTTATCATAAGATTAATCCGGTACTATCTCAAGGCTCAATGGTAGTCGTCGAAACGAAATCTTTAACATCTCTGCCTAGCCCAGGTCTTTTCCCTGAGGGGGGTACACGGGAAGAAGTAATGCAGTCAAGGGCCTACTGCTCTAGTAGTTAGTGAAATGCCTGAGAGATATGATCCGAGAGTAGTAGTCTACTTGCTTTACTTTAGAGAAGAGGAATTAACTACTAAAGAAGTGCTAATTAGGCTCAGCTGGTGTTGTCCTTTTTGATACGCCTTCAAGGTACGTAGTCGCTATAGCGAAACTATTGGGCGGTTTTCCCTATCTATTGATAGTTGTATACCCCCCTGCTGTCCTACTATTAGATAGAAGTGAGTTCAATTCTCCTTTCAATCCAAGTTCTTTCGTTACCGAAGGCAGTCTTACAACGCTTTCTCGACTATCAGTAGATTGACATTCCCTTTTTTCTGGCCGAAGAGAAGAGGAAGGGGAGTCAGAATTTAGGGTAGTTTGCTGATTCTGGATTAGTTGGTTAACCAAACCGTACTGAAACTCCTACTTAGATTTCAGATTTGATTCTCTTCCTTCTCTTATGAAATTACTAGCAGAGGAGTTCAGATCCCGAAAGATCAAAGAAAGAAGGGAAAAAGCGTTGGTGGTCAAAGCGTTATGCCCTGTTCTCAGTGGCCGAGGAGATCAAAACCCAGACTTCTTTGGATTGGCCTCTTAAGCGTCTTTAAACTCTCGTGTTACCCACCTTGAATGGTCTAATAGCTTCTGTGCCCCTAGATTGACTTTCCAATGACTTTGCCGACGATAGGGCAGACGCCAGGGGAAGATCTTTTGGGGCTTTGTCCGTGCAACTCCTGTATTTCGGCCTAACCCAGATCGTACAATTGCATGCTGAGGACGGATCAGCAACGAGATGAGAAAGGAATGTGGCGAAGCGTTTCAACCTTCAAAGACTTATACCAATTAGTTCTAGGAATGGCAACTGATTCTTAACAAAAACTCACGTTGGTAGCCCCGAATGTATATGGATATTCTTGGGATCGAAAACCCGCTTTTTCTGACCTGAAGAGGTCCTAGCGCGCAAAAGAGAGTTGGGGAGGAAGATCTAGTTCTGATAGGTGTGTTTGCCGAAGAAGAAGGATTGCCCAGCCCAAAAGCAAGGGCTTAGCCCAACAAGCGAAGGGGCGAAGCGATTCTGCGGATAGTTCACGATAGATTGGGGTTTCTCAACTAGATTCTGTTTACTTTACAGACATTTATTTTGTTTCCAGTGAGGTTGCTTCAGCGTCTTAGCCAGTTGAAGAGTCTGCGGCCGTTGGAATTGCTGCCGCACCTGGTCCACGCCCAGAATAGATTCCGCATTAGCTTAGCCTGTGGAAAAGAGTACTAAACTAAGAAAGAGGACTGACGAAAACCCTTTCTCAAAGCTTGCCCCAGTGGTTGAGGCTGCAGCCCCTTGGGGGTCTTAGCATAACCTTTTGGCTACTCAGCATCAGACCAGAAGTGCCTCAGGTCTCGACGAGCCTGCACAAACCCACTAAGCTTGGTCGAATAGCAATCGAGTCGCCTAGCTCTATTTAGCTACTTTATCTTAGCTCTCTGCGCCTGTAATTGGATGAAAAGCATGACTTTATGGCAGCATATCCGACTAATTTCTCAAATTCTGTTTCAGGGGCCGCCCTTTAAGTAACAAGGGTTTAGGCTGCTAATTGAGAAGGGCTCGGTACTCATTCTATAGAACGAAAACCGTGTAGATTCTGCTTTTTATTAAGGGGTTCGAATCCGTATTTTGACCACTAATTACACTAATTAACTGATTCGGGAGTGCCCAATAAGGGAGCTCTTTCTGGGACGCTTTGATATCTTCCTTTTCAGCAGGGCTATCCAATCATTCCTATCTCGGGCGCTAAGGGTCTTTCTTCCTGGGGTAAATGAAAGTCTTTTTCTAATTCCGTTTTCCGGGTTAAGCAAGATGCGGGAAATCCGTGTAGACTACGCTTTTTTAAGGGGAAGCGGCTGACGATAAGGCTTGTGTTAAGCAACAGACAGGGGAATCCGCCGTTCTTAGCGTCAGGCTTCTTGCTTGATTAGCGTGTGTTAAGTCAATATCGGGAAAGCGTCCAGCCCCGGAACTAGACTCGGGGAAGAACCAATCGGTACAGTAAGAGCTGTATCATATGCTTTCCTAAATCTGAGGCTGTCACGCGCCAGAGGAGTTCCCGGGTTGAATAGTGGCTTGAGGATGGTTCTTGCATTCTTCAGTCGAGAGCTGCTCCTGAAAGAGTGTTTGCCGAAAAGGAGAAGAAGTTAAGAGCAAGATCAGTAGATCCCAGACTGAAGTTTGGCTTCATCGGCCAAAGAAGGAGCCTTAAACGAAGGCTGGCAACCCCTCTAGATAGCGCATTGAGAACTGTAATATCTGATACCAGACAAGAGAAAGCGGGCATTTCGGAAAGCAGATGTAAACATTCCTAGGTAGTTTGCTGGGGTTGCTGAAGAGTAGGAGAGTCTTGGCCGAAGAAGAAAGAGCAAGGGGTTGCCTCAGCTAGTCTCATTTGTGAGCTGTTAAAAGCCAGGTTCAAAGGCAGGAGTATAGGACAGATAGTTTAAGCAGATAGGAGTATAAACAGATAGGAATGCCTAACTCTAACCAACAAGCGCAGGAAGCGAGAACCATTCCTTCCTCCCCGGCTTAGCGATCCTACGTGGATGTTGTGCCAGCCTGCTCTTCTCTGTCTTTTAGGCCGATCCGGATTGGCTTGAGGATTGGACTTTTGAGGTGAAGCTGCGAGAGGAGATAATACCAATACGCGAACGGAAAGTCACAAGACGAAGAACCTACTTCGCTTACTCTTTCAGCGCTTGCCTTAGCCGAAGATGAACTACTAGTCTTTGACCATTCGGTTTGAGCCGAAGCAGCTTATGCCCTCACAGAGTCTGATTCAGCTTTAGGTAAATCCGCCTTCCCGATGGCATTTCTTTTTCTTCCCATAGCTTTTCCTTCACTCGCCTACCGCTGAGCTTGAACCAGAGACGAGGGCTTCTCTTACCCCTTAAGAAGCCCTTTACGACTTTGAACTTACGCCTTCCTTTGCTCCACTACTGGGCCTTCTACCTCACCAAGATCTGTTGAAGGAAATCGAGACTATTTGAGGTCTGCCAAGGGAAAAGTACATTATCATAGGCATATTATATATAATTATAATTTGATTTGGTCAAAAATTGTCTTTTTATGACATTTTTTAGTACAGAATTGGTATTTTCTTTCTTTCTCGTGCCTTTGACGCAGGTGCCAAAACCAAAGCATACGAATTTCAGTTCTTATGAGCCGGGACACCTCCCGAACAGGCACAAGCTGAGTCAACAATGGAGAGAGACTATGAAGAAATCTATTCCCATTCTACTAAAAGTCAGTCACTGCCCAAGGTCTGAAACCTGTTTTGTACTCAACCCCGATGTTAGGGCAAAACCCACAAAGATGTCACTTTATTCGAGGTAAAACCATCAATCTTAGGTTAGGGCAATTCTCAATTTAACATTACATTATGTAAAGCTTTCCAATCCGTTAAACCTGCTCCCTCTGAGAATGGTTTTACCCCGATCCTCAATCTGATTTTGTTTCCGATCCGGTTGGTGTTCCGACATCCCGAATCGAGGTGGCTCTAAACTTAGGTTTGCCTACCTCTGTAGTTACAAAGAGAGGGGCTTCGAAGCCTTAATTCAAGCTAAAAGAAACTGGCTGTAACAGCTTAAGTCCCAAGACGATTTCATTCCTTCATAACCTTTAAAATAAAAAGCGATTGCTGTTACGGGACTTTGAAAAACTCACTTACTTTTTTTTGGTCTAAGAGACAGGGACTTAGACTTAAGCTGGCTTTACACGTTTAATTTGAAACTGCTTCTTTGGCCTACCATCTAAGGTAAATGGCCTGTGCAATTGGATGTACAACTCTTTTTCCTTCGCATGCTTCTAAGGCTCGAACTCGCCACTAAGTACGAGAGCTCTAAAGGAGGAGCTATTCCCGAATGTGCTTTCATGGGGAGAGTACACAGGAATCGTTCCAACCTCTTTCAATCGGTCGGTTTCAAAGGATCGAAAGAGGTCTGGCTAATCAATTGGTCGAGAACGAGGTCCCACTGTACAAGCAGGAATCTTTCCCTTCCCCTTCGTTCTCCACTTCCCGTTCATCTGGAAGTGGAAGGAAGAGGAAATCGACCCTGGTCATCATTCCTGGCCGGCTGGTGCTTTTCCCTCCCTTTCACAAGCTTGGTTAGAAAAGTACGATTCTCATTGGCCACCAGCTCAGCCTCGATCTACGGGCATTCATCTCCATAGCCCCTTTTCTTTAGCAGTACAGGCCGGCTGGCGGCTCCTGCACCTGCCCTAGAAAGAGAAAGAGGTTATCCCTCAATTCAAGGCCTTATAAAGTAAGTCGAAATATTAAATTACCTTCCCACATACCTATATACGGGTAGCTTACTAAGCATTCAGTCCTGCTAGCCCGGTATACTACCTCTATTACAAAGATTCTTCCAACTGAGAATTTGCGATTGAAGTCTGGATTTTCGAGACTTTTGAAGTCGAAGGTGCTATCAGAGTTCCAGAAACTAGTTAAACCAGAAAGCTATCGAGGGTTGTGAGACCGTCCCTTCTGTCGACTAGCAAGTTGTCGATCAAAAAACCCGTAGTTTCTTACTCTGCATTCAGAGTCGTCCACTAATTCCACTAGATCTCATACTGCCGGGAATGAAAGAGGATGAAAGTAGGATTCAAAATCTTACCCGGAAAAGAGCACTGGATGTAAAGAAACGAACCTTCAAGGGCCACGTACCAAATTAACTAAGCTGGCTTTCCATGTCCCATTCCTTTCCCCCCCTGATACCATACCCCCTGCAGTTACCCGTAAAAGGAATGATCTCGGGCATCAATCTAAAGAGAGTTTGGTAGCTTTCCCTTTACACGGGCAATTGCCTTATCTTATTAAAGGAAAAGGAAGAACTCGCTTTCGCTGGGCACCAAGGCTTCTTAAACTCCTAACTTCCCTTGAGCCTGGTTAAGAAAGGAAAGCCGGTCCAATCCTAGCTTCTGAAAGAAGAGAAAAGATCATCAGACCTGCAACCCGATAACCGACAGCGAAGACTTCGAATGATAGATCGACGGAAGTGACCCATAACTAATGGTGTACTTATTAGCTCGTCAAGCAAGAAATGAAAATCAGCCCTTGATGCGCGAGGGCTGTTAAAAAGCAGCAAAGAAAAAGGCATTGCACCTCTGATCACTAAGAGGCTACCGAAAGAGTCCTACTTCTAGCATTGACTCCATCGAGAACAAAAGGGCTCACTCTTGGTCTCGAAAAAGAATGAATTTCTCCGTTCGTAGACTCGATTGACCCTGGAATGGGAAGACGTACAAGCACCAGTCTGGTACTCTTCGCGTGGCTCGGTCAGCGAGAACTTCCGGAATTCAATGCAAGGAGTGTCTGAGATCAAAGTGTGACATAGATAGACACTCGCTAACTGCTAATCGCTAAACGAGTAGCCAGAATCAGAGACTCGCTGAACTCACTTAGCTGAGGAACTAGCTGGATTGGCATAGTGTTCATGAAGTCGATCTTGCTAATAGGCTTGCTGGATAACTCAATGAGCTGCTAGGAAACTTGCATTAACTCGCATCATCCTACTTCTCTTCTAGCTAAGAGGCTGTCGGGCATGAATCACTGGCCAGTCCAACAAACAATCCTATTTTGACTATTCTTTACTAGAATATAGGATTTCATCCCGTATCCTCATTCAATAGATTAGCAGGCTAGGTCAAAAAATTGCTAGGGAGCGTTTACCGTTGCCAAGAAAGAGGAAAACGAAAGCGTCATACCTATAGGCGGGATGGGCTCCCCCAACGGCACTCTCATCCAAACCGGCGGCGACAGAAAAGGTGAACGCGTGATTCGCACTTTCCTTTCACCCCCAGTGATGACGATTCTTGCGATTGGGTTGAGCTCTCTAGCCCTCTCAAGAACCGGAGATAGTATGCGAGCAACCAAATTCTCCCCGATGGCCGAATCATCATCATCATTCTTTGACTTCACTTAGTTAAGACTAAAAAGTTTGGATTTTCAACTAAGCCCTCTGACTCGAGAGAAACTTTCAGATGCTTGCTTCCCCGCCGCTAAGAGAAATCGGAGAGGGGGCCTTCGTCACAGACAGGATTGGGAGGCTCCATAAGGGAATACTCTTCCAATCTCAGAGAAGGTTGGTTCGTGACACCAGATCTCAACGTCGAAGGACAAGGTAGACCGACCAGACTTTTGACAGGTGGAGATCTCTTCCCGAGGGCCAGTCTTTAGGGGAAAGAATTGACTATTAGTCAAAAGTGGAATGGAACTAATAGATAGAAAGATCTCCATCTCCAACTAATAGATAGAAAGATCCCCATCTCCGCTAGAAATGCCATAAATGCCCGTCTTTTTCTTCTGTTCTGGTACAGGAGAAGGCAGCGACCCCTCCGGAGAATCCCCCGGAACACCATCAGAGTAAGCATTTCGAATCGTAATTCTTACTTACAGCTCCAGTTGTCCCGCTAGACTGATGGCTTAGTTGATCAATCTCATGCCAAAGGTTACGCCTATCCATGGCCGGACCTCTCTTCTCGGCCTGCTTGAGTTCAATGCGAGGTGGGAAAGAAAAGGGGGTTTGGTCGGTCTCACGGTGTGTACCGTTCCTCCGGCTAGTTGCCAGTCGAAATTATATATATATAATACATACGATAAAGAGAATTCGATCGGTAGTTGGATGTGATGACAAGGGATCTCATAAGAGAAACCACAGGGTGTCCCTGCGAGTGTAATACATGAAACGAGCTATAGAGAGTCAAACAACACTCTTAATATCATCAGAGAAAGAACAGCAGAAGAGTAGCTCTATAACTCTAGACTCGCTCGCAAGATTTAATTTAAGAAGTGGTAAGGTAAGCGCAAGGCTCTCATAAGAGATTCAGAAAGGGGACAACGAAGAAGTTGAACCCCAATACTGAATGAACAGCCGCAGAGGCGAACTCGGGACCAAACAGCACCTGAGTGAGTTTCCTTAAATAGAAAAGAGGGGGTGGCACTCTTTACTTTACCCTGTTTTCTGGTTCAGTTGTAACCTACCATTGGAATATCTGGAATGTGAACCCTGAATTGGTCCCATTCGGATATTTCTGGTCGTGTTACGACAAGATTGGAAAACTCGGGTTGGTTGGGTTATCGGCCACCTATCCTCACGGAAGGTGGTACTGATACTCCATCATCCCACGAGTGTAGCCAAGTCTGGACATCCAAGTGTTCAGAGGGACGGAAGTCCTTTCAACCGGGAAGACGACTCTTCCATAAGAGCGGGAATATTTTATATAAAAAGAAATATATATACTATATATAATAGATATATATATATTTATATAATAATAGA
>CANUEX010029919.1:0-43443 GCA_948099535.1 Jatropha multifida | reverse complement strand
TGTTTGTGGGTGATATGATTGTCATTGTGTGAATGGAGAATGTCCATTTAGAATGCCTTAAGTATCATTTGTGTGAATGTGTGGGTTTAGTATTATATGTTATTATTCACTGAGTTTTATACTCACCCCTTTCCCCCCCTTTATCCCTTATGTTGTTTCAGGAAATGATGAATCAGTTGTATATATTTGGAGCTTTAGTTTTCTTTCTTTTGAAGTTATTTAAAGAAATATGTAAATGTATAAGATAGAATTATTTAGAATTCTTTGTAGTAATACAGTAGTAGAACATCCGCAGTTATGTTAAGATTTATGATTGTAATAATAATGTTAAGTGTATGTAAGACTTTATGGGAATGATTGAGTTGAATAAAATAAGGCCCTGTGATAGTTTGAGTCATAAAAAAATATAATGGGCCAACTTGCAGAATATTTTCATGTAATTATGGTGTTGAAATCAGAGATTAGGCTTACTACGGGCCTCGGGGGCCTTAAGCTTACCCAGGTTCTAGTGCCGGTCCGGCTCATGGAAACGGGTCGTGACATAACAATTATTCAATTATTTTACTTTTGTTATTCTCACAATACTATTTAGAATTTCATTTCCAAATATATTACCAAAATCAAATAAATATAATATAAACAATTTATTTTTAATTAGCTAATTTGTTTCTTATTAATTTGTTTCTTTATTTAATATCACAATTTATTAAGATTATTTATACACATATGCACAGATATTTATTTAATCGGTTTATTCCAAAATAATTCATACATCAAAGAGTTAACCTCCTCCCATTTCAATTTATTTATGCAGTTTTCATTAAAATATCTCTCTTTGATTAGAAATAATTCTAGAGTATGATTGAAATACTCGAAAATTTTAAATTCAGAAAATATTCATTTAAATTTTAATTTTAAAATTTTGACTAGTAAATTTAAGCCATGTAATATTTAATCAGATCCATAAATTCATTTGGTTTGCTAAAAATCAATTGAAAATCAAATTGATTTACTGAATCGAATAAAATCGGTTTAAATCGAACCAAAATGGTATAGTATCTTCTAGCAAACTCCAGTAACATCTTTTTTCATTTTCTTTCTTTCTTCTCTCTTTGGCGGCTGCAACTTTCTCTCTTCCTCTTCTTCTTCATTTTCTTTCTTTCTTCTTCTTCTCTCTCTCTCTCTCTCTATTTCTCTCTCTACGCTGCCAGCAGCACCACTGCCAGCTTCAGTAACGCTTGAAGCCGGAGATGCCACCAGCAGCAGATGCTCCTGCCGCTGCTCCCTTCTCCTTTATGCAGCACTGCCTCAAGCTCTGGCCTTCTCCATCGCCTGTGTCGTGCACCGCTTGAACCCAGCGAGCTCCATCGTTCACTCCTCTTCAGGCCTTCAGTGGCTCCTCCACGCGACAGCAGCAGGACCTAGCCGCCATTCCTCCTCTGCGGGATGACCAGTCGCTTGCTCTGCCTAAACTCAGCTAACTCAGTCCCTCAAGCTCGATCCCAGCCATCTCAGTCACGATCCAAGTCCGATCAACTCCGATCTATGATTCTTGGGACTATTTTGTGTGATTGAGGGTACTAAAACTATTCCTAGAAATTTTGATTGATTTTAACAATTGTAATTGAGCAATTATTGAGTTATGGTCGTGGATTTGGGTGATTTATTTTGGTTGTATGGTTGATTAATTAAAAATGGATTATAGATTGAAAATAAAATTATGGCAGAATTTTTATAATTAAATTAAGAGATTTAATTAGTGAATTATTAAGATTGTAAATTAATTTAATTGAGATGGTGAATATTAGTTTAAGTAGAAAGGATCTAATTAATAAAAAGTAGTTTAGATTATTAATTGATTTAATTGAAAAATTTGATGTGGATTATTATAATGTAAATATAGAAGATATTTTTAGAGGTCGATTAATATTTCGTTATGAATTTAATAATAAAATTATTAGTTTATTTGATTTGAATTAAAGCATTTAAGTAAAAGATTAAATAAGAAGAAAATTTGTTATTAAAGAATTATTATTAGTTAATTTGTAAATCGAAAAATGAATTTATTTTGAAAGCTATTAAAGTCAATGAATTAAGTAATTCGATGTAAAAACATATTTTATGGTTATAAGAGATTAACTAAAGTAAATAAATTAAATAATTATCGAATATTTGAAGATTGTGGTTAAATTAAGTAAGAAGAAGATTATTGATGAAATGATTATATTCACATAAAATAAGAATATTATTGGTTACATTATATCGGTGGTGAATTTAGATTATTTTAAAGATTGTGATGAGAAATCGAATTAATTGATGTTTAGCAACTAAGTGGTACTGAAGTTATATTGGACTTAATAGAGAAGATAGAATGTAGTTGTTAGATTAATTCGCTATTTATTATTTCAAGTTGAATAGTTATCTGATGAGTTCTTTCTATATTCCTAAATTCCTAGATCGTCTGAACTCATCCATTGCCTCTCCAGATCAAAATTGAAACTAGAATTTGAATATCTTATAATCATTGTGAGTAATAATAAATGGTGCATGATATGCATTTTCATACCATCATAGTTCTATCATCATAATTTTATTGGTATATCATTATTGATACTGATATATCATTAACAAATATATTATTTTATTATTTTATCATTGCATAATTATGTCTGCATATTAATTATTAATCTGGAGACTCGCAATTGGACGAAGTGTTTGATTTAATGCACTGTGATATGAATTACTTTGGTTGTGTGGAATTAGAATGAAGTGGGTCACCATGAGTTTGTGAGAGTAGTCTTGATACCATCGACTAGGTATGGGGAGATCGGCGCCCTCGTGTACATTTGATGATATGTATATTGATATGATATGAATAATCATAGGTTCGTCTCCTGATGGTATGGAAAGAAAAGAGAGCATGGAAAAAAAATAATGAAAGGGGCTGGTCAATCAAGAATATGACCGGTTGGTCAAGTATGGGGGATCGGCTCCCTAGTACACACGTATGAGAAGATGAGTCATGTGAGAGGATGACTCATAAGAGGTTTCGATAATTCCATAGACTAATTTCCATATGATTGATTGTTTGAAGATGAAATAATTGTGGATGTTGATATTGTGACATATGCGTGAGTGACAGTGTGATCAATTCTGTGACTAAAGATGCATTTTGCGTGACTGTCTGGTCATGTATTAATTATTATTATTCATTGAGTTTGGTGAAATTCACCCCCTTCCATAAATTTTTTCAGAAAGTAGAAGTATTGCTGGTTCATAAAAACTCTGCTTCTTTCTCCGTAAAGAAACAATATTTAATACCAGCTTTGGAAATGTTAAAGTATGAACTATATGAGACATTTAAATATTCTGAGCATTTCTATTAGGTTCCACAATTAGGATGTTAAATTGATATTTGGATATGTAAAAGTTACTGTATGCTAATAAATAACCTACAAAGCATTTTCTGAAATTTGGAGGAATGATGATAGAAAAATTTTGACCATATTATGAATGACGAATTTTGCATAAAATGTATTTTTGTTAAATGATTATAAGCCTGAGTTATGAATCAAATGTGATATTGAAGCTGGGCCAAGATTGTTACTGACTAATAATTGAATAATATCATAATACGAGCTTACTGTTTCCAAAGTAAGATATTAATAGAGGTAAATTTTTGATAGTTCAGGCTTACTATAGGCCTCAGGAGCCTTAAGCTTACCTAGGTCCTAGTGCTGGTCCAACCTATGGTTTTGGATCGTAATAAAGTTGGTATCAGAGCATAAGATCATTGTTGTATAGGTAACTGCCGAACATAGAGAATTCCATTTTGTCTTTCTTAGTGTCCTTTGCTTCTATTCCAGTATCTCTCTTATTGATATAATTGAATAAGATAGAGTAAAATTTATTTTAACCATTATGGAATAGTAATGTACAAAGAACATCTTTTTGTTGGGATCGGTCATAACCAACATAAAGAAGAGATCTTGGTGATTTTCGTCTCAAGGGAATGGTGAATGGTGGACGCACTAGACCCTGTGAGATGGGGAAATTCATACCTATTGCATAAATTGGTAAACTATATATGAGAGAAAATAAAGATGAGTATAGTATGTAAGCAGTAAAGATAGTCCATTACAATAGTTGCTGGTATCGAAGCAGGGGTCATTTCCTAGATCTGCTGAGAGAGGAACACTGGATGATAATGTAATAACTTGATTATTCAGTGCAATACTTGTTATATAGAATTTATTTCTGCAATGCTTAGAAAAATGTCAAGTAATAAGTGAGAATATTCATTATGTGGTAAATTGTGAATGGAGGTATTTATGGTATCAGTAGTTATAATGAAGGACTTAGCATTGGCCAAAGGAGTCCAAAAAGTTCTGGTCCTGGAATTCACTCTCTCAGTTAGCAATGATTCACAGCTCCCTTGGCTTTGCGGCAGTGATTATAACAAAGTTTTGTATCAAAGTGAGAAGATGGGAGGAGTTCCTAAAGCCAAGTAGAATCTTGACAACTTTCATAGCGTACTGGACAGATGTCACCTTCTTGATCTAGGTACCAGGGATAGCATTTTACATGGACTAATGGGCAGGATGTCAATGCAAGAATTGAGGAGAGGTCGGATAGGTTCACAACAACTACTTCTTAGATGGGTACGTTTCTAGGATTCTCGGTCTCTCACCTCCTTTGTTAGGGGTCAGATCATAGCCAGATCCTTTCAGATTTATTTAAACTTAAACCATATAGAAGATGGAAAGTAAGGCCCTTTTGATTCAAATATATGTGGTTGAGGGATGAGAGTTGTGTTGAGGAAGTTTGTATTGCATAGTGTGAAACTAATACTACCACCGGTATTGGGATGGTTGAGGAGAAATTTAGGCAATGTGGCTTAGCGCTTAGGAAGTGGGAATGAGCACATTTTGAGCATGTATCTAAATTGCTGATTGCCAACAAAAATTGCACAAATTGCAGTTTGGGCTTTAGTCAAATGAATCGATTAGGAGGGAGAGTTAGAAGTAGAAATTACAGAACTTTTTGCTAGGGAGGAGATGATGTGGCTTCAATCATCAAGAGTTGAATGGCTTAGGGGAGGGGATAGGAACATAGCCTTCTTTCATTAGAAAGCTAATGACAGACAGAAGAGAAATTATATTATAAAAATCTGAGTTAGGGTTGTGCTTTGAAGATATGGAAGGGATATCACAGAATTTTCAGTAGCTATTTTGTTCATCCAACCTGAATTGATTATAATGATATTTTGGATTTAGTGGAGGAAAGAGTAAGTGCCGATATGGAGTTGTGTAAGCCTTACACAAATGAGAAAATTGTTCTTGCCCTAAACAAATGCATCCCTCAAAAGCTTTAGGACATGATGGTATGCCCTCTTTCTTCTTTTAAAAATTTGAGAATATTGTAGGCCCTGATGTGAAAAAAAGGTTCTTGTTGTGCTTAATTATGAGCAACCCCTTGCATCCATTAATAGAACTTTTATTGCTCTCAGTCCTAAAATTAGAGACCCCACCTTAACCTCTAATTTAAACCCATTAGCTTATGTAATGTTATTTTTAAATTAATTACTAAAGTAATTGCTAATCAACTAAAAGCAATCCATCCCTTTATTATTAGTCATTCGCAATCTGCGTTTATCCTCGGTCGCTTAATCACTGATAATGTGCTTATGGCATTTGAACTGTTTCATTATATGAAAAGTAGCGATAGAAGTCATAAAGGTTTTTTTTAGAAGTCATAAAGGTTTTTTTTACTTGTAAGATGAATATGAGTAAGGCCTATGATAGGATAGAATGACCGTTTCTAAGAGATGTTAAGCTTAAATTGGATTTTGATAATAAGTGGGTCCATTTAATTATGAGATGTGTTTCTTCTGTATCATACTACTTACTAATTAATGGTGAACCCCTGGAAATGTTCTACCCTAAAAAAGGGCTTCGCCAAGGAGACCCACTTTCAGCTTACTTATTTTCATTTTGTGTAGAAGTTTTTTCTTATGATAACTAGTTAATTTAACATAAAATATCCCTTGTTGAAATATTATCTATGGATAATTTTTGGTCAAAATGAGGATTTTTATTTTGTTTTCATGTTTTCCATAGGTTATGCTTAATTCATTTGAAAAGAAGCTTTGGAGATAGATTCTTAGAGTTTTTGACAAAGCAAGCCAAGTTGGAGCTAAATTTCTAGGATGCTCCTGGAATTTTTGAAGTTACACTTGGGCAAGCATAAGTGGGGATGAATCCAAAGCAGAACAAAACCCCCCTGGAAGTTTTGAGATTATGCTTGGGCAAGCATTGCAGAGGTGAATCCACAACAAGTATTGAACCCTTTGGATGTTTTGAACTTACGCTTGGGCAAGCATAGTGGAGACGTAACTGGAGCTATTGAAAATCTTTGCCAGCTGTAAGAAAATTATTTAAAATACAGCTGGCCCACTATTTGGGGGGATTAGATAGATACTCAATTTAAATATTTGTATTTTCTAACTATATTTATTTTTTTAGGATTTTCTTTCATTTGTTATAAATAGAATCTTAACATTTGTGAAGAGGGAAGCTCTTCTCATCTTTAAAACAACAATAGCTTTCTTTAGGAATCACTATTCTTTTTGTTTTCTTGATGGCCATTAGCGGCTAAAATTTTCATTTCAGTCAAAGGTTGATTTCAAGTAAGAATTCTTCAAGATTGTGAGATTTTAATGCAATATTTCTCTTCTTTAATTTCAATTGATTTTTACATATTTTCTAGATCTGATGAGAAACTCCATCTCTTTTGCCTTTTTATTATTTGTTCAATAGAGCCCATTGTTCAGCTCAATAGAAATGCATATAGCTATCAATGAAATTAGATTCATATTGTCTAAATTAAACTGATTCAAGTAGCATATAATATAATTTCCTTGTGACTAGACTTTTAGATAATATTATGAAAGCTCACAATCTAATTTTGAATGAACTTCGCTCGTCAAGTTTATTAAATAGGAGAGGGTCTTTCTAGTTTTTATTGTTACTAGTAAAATAAATTCTATTGCTTGTTTAGGATTATTTGTTAGTTAGAGATTATTCTAGCACTTGTCTTTTTAATCTAATATTTTGGAAAGATTTTTTGGAGACGCTTATAAAGGATTATAACCTATCAATCTTTTAAATTATTGAACGATCTCAGTATCAATGATCAATCAAGAGGATTTTAAACTATGACTCACCTTTGACTGGATAATTTCCCCATTGATTTTTAATCCTTTATTTTTAATGCAATCTAGTTATCTTAATTACTTTTTGGTTACTATATCTTCTTTGATAATCAACACCTCCTTTTTAACTTATTGTTTGATTCAATAGTCTTAAATTAAAAATAAGACCGAATCAGTCTCTAGGATTTGAACCTTCCCACCATTTCTACAAATCACATAGGTTTAAAAGAGCAGAAATTATTTTTTGTGGTTTCGACACCCATCAAATTTTGGCCCCTTTACTAGGGACTAATCTAAATTTGATTTGTTATTTTAATGATTAGATTTGAATAGGTTGAACTCAACTTTGATCCAAAATTTGAGGAAAAAAACCGTGCACTAAGGAAAGTATCAAGACAGTGAAAGAAACAAGAAGCTACGACATCCACACTTCATTTAGATGAACCAGCACCTGAAATTTCAACTAAATCTGAAGGAGAAGAGATTGAATTTGAGAAAAAGAAGCAATGGCTGAGGAACAAACTGTGACACAATTACAAGCACCTCCATTGGAGTAACAACTTCTTTGCACCACTTATCTAGATCTAGAGGTGGCATTCGAACTAAAGTCAAGGTTGATTCATCTACTTCCTATCTTTCGCAGGTTGGAGAATGAAGATCCCAACAAACACTTGAAGGAATTCCGTGTAGTTTGTTCAAGCATGAAACCGCAGGGAGTAATAGAACAACAAATAAAGTTGAGGGCGTTTCCATTTTCTTTACAGGATGCTGCCAAGACGTGGTTATCTTATTTGCCCTCAGATTCAATCAGATTATAGGATGATATGGTACAACTCTTCCTAGATAAGTATTTCCTGGCCTTAAGAGCAGCTTTGATTCGAAGGGAAATAAGTTGAATTAAGCAGAAGGACGCAGAACCACTTCACGATTATTGGGAGAGGTTCAAAAGACTTTGTCCAAGCTACTTGCAATATGGGATTATTGTACAATCCTGGATTCAGTATTTCTACGAAGGAATGCTAGATTTGGAAAGAAGGATAGTTGTATAGAAAGTGGAGGGGATCTTGTTAACAAGAATCCTCGATAAGCTCGAGAGATCATATCCACCATGGCTGCAAACACACAACAATTTGGGAAATGTTAAGATATGCCAAGGAGGGTCAATCAGGTAAGTGACTCTAACATTGAAAATAAGCTTAATGAATTAACCTTTTTGGTTCAAAGTATTGCTATAGGTATGTACCCTCAAGCTAGAGTGTGTCGGATTTGCACTTTTCTTAGACATCCAACCGATATGTGTCCCATATTATAAAAAGGAGCTCAAGAGCAAGTAAATGCAATTGGAGGATCTCCTAGACCGCCCCAAAGTATATATGATCCTTATTCAAATATGTATAATCTAGGATGGAGACATCATCCAAATTTTAGTTATGGAGCAAGACAACAAAACTCCCATCCATACCAATATGGACCACCTCAGCAATAGTCACCAATGGGCCAAAATCAAGTACGTCCCTTGAAGATATTGTTAAATCTCTTACAATTAACACTCAACAATTTCAGTATGAGACTAGGGCTACCATTCAAAATCTAGAGAATCAAATGAGCCAACTAGCAGCCTCTTTGAGCAAATTGGAGTCCCAAAGGAAGTTACCTTCTCAAACTATCATTAACCCGAGCAAAAGGTAAGTTCAATCATTGTGAGAAATAGATTGGAGCTGGGAATTCCAAGCCTAATGAAAAGTGACAGTAACTCAAGGAAAGATGCTGAAAAAGAAGCAGAAATTCAGCAAAATGGATAAACTGCAAATCCAAAAGTAAGCTTGCCAGACCATTGCCACTAGTAACTCAACCCCCTTTTCCTGAAAGATTGGCTAAATAAAAGAAGGATAAGGAAGAAAATGAAATCCTAGAAACTTTATACAAAGTGGAAGTGAACAAACCATTACTCGATGCAATAAAGTAAGTTCTTACTATGTAAATTTTTAAAGGAGCTTTATACAAACAAGAAGCTGGTTGGTTATCGAATGGTAAATGTGGGGGAGAATGTTTTCTCTATGTTGCAAAGAAAATTCCCTTTAAATGCAAAAACCAAGGTATGTTTTCTATTTCATGTAAAATAAGAAATATTAAAATAAAAAGAGCAATGTGTGATTTTGGTTCTTCAATAAATGTTATGCCATTGTCTATTTACTCTTCTTTAAATTTTATTCCATTGAAAGAAACATCTGTTCTAGTTCAGTTGGAGAATAGGTTACCCTGAAGGGGTATTGGAGGATGTTTTGGTATAAATAGATGGGTTGGTTTTCACAACTGACTTTTATGTGCTTGATATTGAGGATGATGAATCCTCCACTTCATTCGAACTTTGCTTAGAAGACCTTTTCTTATCATAGCAAGAGCAAAAATAGATGCTCATGACGGTATACTCACTATGAAATTTGATGGAAAAATAGTTAAGTTTAATGTGTATGATGATCCATGTGATGTGCTTAGTGTTTGTAGTATTGATGCAATTGATCATTTAGCTCCAGAGGTAAAGAAAATTGCTTTGGAAGACCTAGAAGGGGTGGATTAAGGCAGGAATGTCCAACCTAAGACGTTAAACGAGGGCGCTTGTTGGGAGGCAACCTAATGCTAGGCTTGCCCAAGCCTAGTAGCTTTTTCTTATTTCATTTTCAGTTTTGTTTTCATTTTATTTTTCTTTTATTTTTGAGTCATCTTCCTTCTTCCCTCCACTGGAATGGCATGACTTCTTTTCTAGATAAGAACTAAGTGTAAGGACATTGTAGTTACCTGCTCATGGTTAAAATGGCTTTAATGGCTGCTGTTATTTTTCCTTATGTTTTTTTTACCTTTTAGTAATAGTAGTGATGTTTTTATCCTTTGTGTTTCTTTTAATTACTTTTTATTTTTCTTTTCTTCTTTTTTTATTTCATTTTTCTTTTTATTTTTCATACTTACTTTTTACTATTTGTTTATAGTTGCCTGATATTTCATTTGAGTTTCCTTTTTTTGCTAGCAACAATATCATATCAAACACAAAGAAAACGCAGCAGCAAAAATTTCAAACTTCATTGCTGGAGTCATAGATGCTGTGAACTAAGCAGCAAGTCGCACGACTCTCGGTAGGCTTAGTCTCAGTGCCACCAGGGCGTCCTGCTTTGCCATCACTGTCGAAGTCATGTGACAGTTCCAAAGATAAAGACGAGACACGATTCGTCTCACTGTTAGCGCCTACGGTCCTCGCTCCCTCTTCTATCGATGCTGCCTGCCTTAACACCATCACTGCGCGACTCCAACACCATAAACCCATGATGGCTCCACCTCCTCCTTCCTTCTTCCCGAAGATATACTCATTCCCAAATCTAGAGGGATAGGGCTCTCGCAGTTGTTGCCCCTATGCAAAGTAAACAAGCCCAACCTCCTTCACGGTGACGTTCCTTCTCCCTTCTCTTTTATTTTTCTATCATTTATTTAGTTGTGGAAAAGTTTTTGTGTTTGATTGATGATTCCACATAGAGGACAATGTGAGGAGTAAGTGTGGGGGAGGAATCAAGGAGTCTAATTTTGGAAGTACTTTATTCGTTTAATTTATGCATAATATCTTTTAAAGCACTAAATTTTTTGAGCATTTTTGCCATATTCTAAACTTGATTTAGATATTTATTTTTTGCAATTGCTCTTAAATTTTAAATAAATTTTAGTGTTTATTCTATTGAAATTTTGATTGTTTGATGTGTACATAAAAATTTTATTTCAAAATTCTCTCTTGCCTTAACTTGATTGATGTTTTCTTTTGACCTCTTGAGAGAAGTTCTTTGTCCTTAAATTAAGTTCTCTACGTTGGGTTGACTTTTTAAAATTTTAGGCAAGATAATAGTAATCTTTATTATAGACTTCCCTTCTCTCCATACCATAGATGTCATCAATTAATCATTCTCTTTTGTACAAATCATTTAGGCTTGAGTTAATAGGTGCAATTATTAATTTTCTTATGCTTAATTCACTATTGTGCGTATTTTGAAACTTTGTTTAACTTGTCTAAAGTCACTAATATTGGAAATATGGCTGCATGTTTTGGAAGAATGGAAGGTGCGAATCGCACAAAGTGATCTAAAAAGTGAGGAATAAAAAGAGAATGAAAAAAGCAATAATGCACACGAGTTCTCTAAAGTTGCAAAAAAAACAGAATAAAAAGAGAATGAAAAAAGTGGTAATACACACGAGTTCTCTAAAGTTGCAAAAATAAATAATTAAATAAAAAGAGAACGTAAAAAACGATAATGCACATGAGTTCTCCAAAATTGCAACAAAAAGGAAAAAAAAGAGAGAGAGAGTAAGAAGGTGCCTTCCTTTTCTTTTGAATAATTATGTCAAATCCTAGAGTATTGTGCTTTGATAAGTTAACCTTATATTTTGAGGTGAAACAACTTAAATTCACAGAGAACCTAATCTCTTGAACGCCAAAAATTTTCCAAGTCTTTATATTTGGTACTTAAAAGGATGCTTTGAAGCTACTATATACTGGTATGGGATTGATGGAATAAATGATGAGTGATTATTACCTTACTTGCTTTTCTTCCAAAATTTTTAATTTTTTGTTAGAGAATGCTATGGTAGGGTGAAGTAAGCTTCTATGTAGGGTTGATTGAGAATTTTGGTCATGCTTGAGGACAAGCATGGGATAAATGCGAAAAATTTGATAACTAGTTAATTTAGCACAAAATATCCCATGTTTTAATATTAATTATGGATACCTTTTGGTTAAAATGAGGACCTTTATTTATTTTTTATGTTTTCCATAGGTTATGCTAAATTCATTTGAAAAGAAGCTTTGGAGATAGATTCTTGGAGTTTTTGACAAAAAAGCTAAGTTGGAGCCAAATTTCTAGGATGCTCTTGGAAGTTTTGAAGTTATGCTTGGGCAAGCATAAGTGGGGATGAATCCAAACCAAAACAAAGTCCCCCTGGAAGTTTTAAGATTATGCTTAGGCAAGCATTGCAGAGGCGAATCCATAGCAAGTCTAGAACCCTTTAGATGTTTTGAACTTATGCTTGGGTAAGCGTAGTGGAGACATAACTAGAGTTGTTGGAAATCTTTGCCAACTACAAGGAAATCATTTAAAATATAGCTGGCTCACTGTTTGGGCGATTAGGATAGATACTCAATTTAAATATTTGTATTTTCTAGAGATATTTATTTTCTTTGGGTTTTCTTTCCTTTGTTATAAATAGGATCTTAAAGTTTGTGAAGGGGGTAGCTCTTCTCATCTTTAAAACAATAGTAGCTTTCTTTAGGAATTATTATTCTTTTTGTTTTCTTGATGACAATTAGCGGCTAAACTTTTCATTATGGTCAAAGGTTGATTTCAAGTAGGAATTCCTCAAGATTGTGAGATCTTAATGCAGTATTTCTCTTCTTTTTAAATTCAATTGATTCTTGTGTGTTTTCTGGATCTGATGAGAAACTCCATCTCTTTTGCCTTCTTATTATTTGTTCGATAGACCCTATTGTTCAACTCAGAAGGAATGCATATAGTTATTAATGAAGTTAGATTTGTATTGTATAAATTGAATTTATTCAAGTAGCAGATAATATAATTTAATTGTGACTAGACTTTTAGATTATATTATAAAAACTCACAATCTATTTTAAATGAATTTCGCTCGTTAAGTTTATTAAATAGGACATGGTCTTTCTAGTTTTTATTGCTTTTAGTAAATTAAATTCTATCGCTTGTTTATGATTGTTTGTTACTTATGGATTATTCTAGCACATTTCTGTTTAATCTAATGTTTTGGAAAGATTTTGTGGAGACGCTTGATAAAGGATTATAACCTGTCGACTTTTAAATTATTGAACGATCTCAGTATCAATGATCAATTGAGAGGATTCCAAACTATGAATCACCTTTGACTGGATTATTTCCCCATTGATTTTTAATCATTTATTTTTAATGTAATCTAGTTGTCTTAATTACTTTTTGGTTACTATATCTTCTTTTATAATCAACACCCCCTTTTTAATTTATTGTTTGATTTATTAGTCTTCAACTAAAATCAGACCGAATTAGTCTCTAGAGTTCAACCCTTCTCACCATTTCTACAAATCACATAGGTTCAAGAGAGAAGAAATTATTTTTTGTAGTTTCGACACCCATCATCTTATTTGCTTCACAGGGCAAAAAATAACAAAACGTTCCACATAATTAAAATTTGCAAGGATTCTCATCCAATATCTTATCTTTTTTTTTTCAGATGATAGCATAATTTTTTGTCGAGCTAATGCTAGTGAAGTGGGGACTTTACTGACTATTCTTCAAGATTATGAAAGAGCTTTAAGCTAGAAAGTCAATTTGGAGAAGTAAAAAATTGCTTTTAGTTGTAATAGCTCCCCCCCCCAACCTAGAGGCACAAGAAACT
Organism: Jatropha multifida; assembly: GCA_948099535.1. Lineage (NCBI taxonomy): Eukaryota > Viridiplantae > Streptophyta > Magnoliopsida > Malpighiales > Euphorbiaceae > Jatropha > Jatropha multifida. Next base: position 29,804 of record CANUEX010029919.1, on the reverse strand, counting down.
ATTTTGATTGTTATTAGGAGTTAGGACTATTGATAGATACCAAATATCTTGGTTTACTTGCCTCTGTTGGGAGGAGGAAAAGGCTTTCTTTTAACATCCTTGCTGAAAGTGTGGCAAAAAAACTAAAAAGTTGGAAGGAATTATTTCCCTTGAGAGCAGGTAAAGAGGTCTCGTCGAAATTTGTAGTCTAGGAGATTCCTAACTACGTAATGAGTTGCTTTCTTATTCAAAAGGAGGTTTGTTAAAAAATAGAATCCCTTATGGTGAATTTCTTGTAGGGGTCGATTTCATTGGATTCAGTGGAGGAAGTTGCGTGTTTCTAAGTTCAAGGGCGGCTTGGGCTTTCGGGATATTCACTCTTTTAACTTAGACTTATTGGCCAAACAATCCTGACTTTTTGTTACTAATGAAAATTCCTTGCTTTACAGATTTTTAAGGCTAGGTACTTCCCATGGAGCTCTTTTATAGAAGCTAAATTAGGCCATTTACCTAGTTTTGCCTACCACAGCATTATGGAGGAAAGGTGGGTGATCGATAGGGGACACGGTGGGTGATCGGGAATGGTACTGCTGTTGATATCTGGAGAGACCAGTGGGTTCCAGGTCTTGTGGATTTCAAAATAGGCTCCCAACCCTTCATGCTCAATACCTTTCTAACTGTTAGTTCTCTTATTAACTTTGAGACAGGAACATGAACTTGGGATATGCAACTACTTTCATAACTGTTTTCTCCTCATGAGATTAGTAGCATTTCTTGAATTCCTATTTGCTTAAACCATGGACATGATTTTAGGAGCTGGATTTACCAAAAAGATGGGAGATTTAATGTTAAGTCAGCCTATGCCTTTGTTTTGATTCCTCATTTGCTGCAGAGTTGGCTAGCACATATAGTAATTCTGAGGATAGTTACTGGAAAAAATTCTGGAACTTGAAGATGCCTCCAAAGTTGAAGCATTTCTTCTATAGGGCAACCACTTGTCAATTACCTACAAAGTAGGCGTTATCAAGGCGAGGTGTTGAGCTCGATTTTATATGTGATGCTTGGGGTGGCGATGTGGAATCAGTAGTTCATGTCTATTGTTCGTGGGCCTAAAGCCCATTTTGCAATCATAATGGGTTGCATGTTTATCCAAAGAAATTATACTAGGGTTTTATGTACAAAACTCCCTAATTAAAAGATAAAGGAGTTTTTAACGTTTGTATCTCCCCACACGTTAATCACTCTTATTAACTTCTCCTTGTGAAATCTCCAAAGAGGTAACCACCCAAAATACCTTAGGTGTTGGAGTGTGTAATTTCTATGGACGATTCTGGTAGCCGCTCACGTTGACGACGAGTGGATCCATTCCTATTTTTATTCGTGATACAAGAAGGCGTAGGAATAATCATCAGGCTGGTAATTTCAAGTGTAACATCACAGTAAAGCTCTAAAGAGGTATTTCGCTGTTGCTCTTTAACTACTGCGATTATTCTTTATTTTATCTTTCAGTGGTATCAGAGCCAATGATGCTTGATTTTTGCTTGGAGGATGATTTATTCCTATGAGATTGTTGAATATATATATTTTTTTATATTTTATACCATAGATCCAGTATATATAAATGTGACAGATTAGGATATGTTGTATTCAATCATAAATAAATAAATATATTTTGGATAAGAAAATTGAAGTGGCGAGCTAGTTACATATGTCTACCATTGTCCTCTCAATAATGATCCCTTTAACTACATATGTTTGTTTTGTTGTTTGTATTATTTTTAAAGTGGCGAGAGTTTGCATTTATAAAAAAAAAAGACTGTTTTTTTTGTGGCAAATGGCCACATACAGACAATAAAACAATCCTTTAGATTGTTGATGTTGATCGAAGGAATGGCAGTAGGTCGTAGATAATGCCAAAATGAAGGCTAATAAATTTTTTTTGGTTCTGTGAAGAAGCCTTACGCCACTATGAAGTTTTTTTTACTTATTATGGCAAAAGGCCACTGTGTTTCTTTTATATATATTTGATTTCCAAAGAGGCAGACAATCATTGTTTCCACACTACTATATATATATATATATGAGTTTTCTTTTTGTGCATGAGGCCACTGTTCTCAAAATAATTGTATTTTATTTTTTTGGCAAAAGTCCATTGAATGTAAAATTTGGACTTATTTTAATTTTTGGTGCATATATTTTTTCTTTGGTTTTCAAATTTTTAGGTAGAAATTATATACATATTTTTTTAATATGTATAATTAGTACTCCATATTTTTTTATGATAATTTCATTTATGAAGCAATTTTTTTTTTTGTGTTATGTGAGCGTAATTATTCTATCTAAAATCTATATTGGCATGTTGCATCAAACTATTAAGTCCAGGAAGTGATTTATTTGAATATTTATATGATTATATCATATTGTGGATAAGAGAAACGAGTCTTCCTATTTTATACATAATTTAATTTGGATGTGTCATTTTAATTTGCATAGTAAGAGATGATTACTAGTCTCACAAGGGCAAAATTTTCAATTTTATTGTGCTTATTTGAATTTCATATATGATTTTATTATGTATTAAATCAAAGGAAAAACATACATGCTAATGCTTATTTTTTTTTTAATTTTGCGCAATGATTGTAGTGAGAATGACTTCTAAGAATTCGGTCCATGAGTTGGCAAACCAAGACAAATTGAACGGTGACAAGTATGACATGTGGCATAGAAAAATTCAGTATCTCCTTAATGAGAAGGACATACTTAATACCTTGACAGAAACCATGGAGCCACCACCTGAAAATGCAGTCCTTGCTCAAGTTAGCAATTATGAGAAATGACAAAATAAGGATCGTAGCGCACGCTATACAATGTTGAGCTGCATGCACGATGACCTTATTAAAGAGTTTGAGACTTTTCCAACTGCTAAAGCTATGTGGGAGCAACTCAAACTTAAATTTGGTAGCACCACAGCAACGAGGCTGAGGGCCTTAATGCTCAAATTCAATGAATATGTCATTGATCCATACATATCATGCAGAAGCATCTCAAAACTATGTCTGCGATGATTAGAGAACTGAAAGCAGCTGGAATAGATCTCAATGATGAGCAATAAATTTTGGGCGTTCTAAGGTCTTTGCCCGATTCCTCTTAGGAACATGTCAAATTGGTGCTGACACATAATGAAAACATCAACACTTTTATTGACTTTCATGCCATCTTTTGCTTGAGGTGGAGCGTAGAGTGGCGAACCGTAGCACAACAATGGTTGCTCAAGCTGATAGGCTCTCAAATAAGCAAAAGCGCTATGGACAGCAAAAGGTTGGACATCATAAGGCAAGGATCCCTTCATTAAAGGATGGAAAGGTTGGTAAGCACAAAAGTAAACGTGGAAATAAAAATATTAGCAAAGTCAAGTGCTATAATTTTCAAAAGATGGGACACTTCGCTCGTGATTACACTGAGCCGAAGAAGGTATTTCCTTATCCCTTCTCTCCAAGCATTTTAGTTTGCTAAAAAATATTTGTTGCTCATGTTCTCTCTGGTTGGATTGTGGACACAAGAGCAACAAACCATATAGCGAAAGATCGAGCAGGTTATGTAGATTATCGTCGAGTACCAACAGGCAGCTATTATGTAACTATGAGAAATAGTACTGAGGAAGAAGTCCTTGGAATTGGTTCCAATCTATTAAAGATGCGGATTGGATGCGATTTAATATTACATGATATGTTGCATGCACCTAGTGTTCGATGTAATCTATTTTCAATTTTAACAATGTTAAAACTAGGATATTCTTTCCATTTTGAAGGAACTAAATTAGAGATTTATTTAAGTTCAGACCTTTATGGTTATGATTTTGTAAGGAATGAATTTTTTATGTTGGATTTAGTTTCTGATATAAATAATAATTCTGCTTCTTTTGTTATTTCTTCTATTGATATTGCTTCAAATTCAATTAAATGGCATGTGAGATTGGGACACATGGGACAAAATAGAATGGATAGATTAGCCAAAGAAGGCCTTTTGGGGTCACACAATAAAGTAAGTCTACCTATGTATGCACCGTGCTTAGCAGGTAAAGCCTGCAGAAAGCCTTTTGGAGAGGCTAAGAGGGCCTCTTCCTTGTTAGAGTAAATCCATTCTAACATATGCAGACCTATGAGTGTGAGGGCTTGCCATGGTGCATCGTATTTTCTCACATATATTGATGATTATTCACGGTATGGTTCAATCTTTCTATTATCTCATCAGTTAGAAGCTTTAAAGTGCTTCAAAAGTTTTATGGCTGAGGTTGAGAATTAGAAAGAAAAGAGCATAAAGGCTCTTCTAACTGATAGAGGCCGAGAATATTTATCTAACTAGTTTAAAATATTTTGTGAGGAAAAGGGGATACGTAGGCAATTGACTATTCCTTATACTCCACAACAAAATGGTGTAGTGGAAAGAAGGAATCGTACGCTTTTAGAGATGGTTAGGTCTATGATGGCACAAGTGAACCTTCCAATCAGTGTTTGAGGTGATGCGCTTCTTATAGCTACCTATATACTTAACTGAGTGCCCTTTAATTCTGTTCTCTCTACTCCCTATGAATTATGGAATGGTGATAAACTTAACTTAGATGGTTTACGTCCATGGGGGTCAGCAGGATATGTTCACAATACATCTCATAAACATGAAAAATTAGGCCTTAGAGCTAATAAATATATTTTTATTAGATATCTTGAGAATTCTAAAGGTTATGTGATGTATAGTGAACATCCAGATGGGGAGATGACAGAAATAGATTCCTGCGATGTGGATTTCATAGAAGAGGATTTCCTAGGCAATGATGAAGTTAAAAAGGATCTTCAACTATATGAGTTACAAAATGATGTTCCAGTATCACAAAATCAAGGTGAAGAAATGCATTCTTCTCTGATGGATTTTGGAGATAGTGGGAGTGAACCACTTGAGATAAAGTCTTAAGATCTACAGCTACGTAGAAGCAAACGTGGATTGATTCCTCCTTGACATTTTGAGATCGAAGGAGAATCCTTCATGTGTGCTATTGTGGATAAAGATGAACCTATTTCTTATGAAATGGCTATAACTTCACATGCTTCACAATAATGGATTGATGCAATGAGGAAGGAAATGAGTTCAATGGCTAAGAATAATGTGTGGGAATCAGTTGATCTTCCATCAGGGCATAAGACTATTGGAAATAAGTGGGTTTTCAAAATCAAACACCAAGCGGATGGATCAATTGATGAACATAAGGCTTGTCTAGTAGCGAAAGGCTATATCCAAAAAGAGGGGATAGACTATGATGAGACATTCTCCCTAGTGGTGAGAATTGCCTCAATATGTTTAATTCTAGCTATCCTCGCACATCTTTGATTGGGAATTATTCCAAATGGATGTGAAGATAACATTTCTCAATAGAGAACTGGATGAAGAGATATATATGGAACAACCAATCGGATTGGTGGCCGAAGGTCAAGAGCATAAATCGTGTCACCTTAAATATTCCATTTATGGTCTTAAGCAATCATCTAGGCCATGGTATCATTGGTTCCATAAAGCAATTATCTCTATTAGCTTTATTATGACCGAAGAAGATCATTGTGTGTATGTCAAAAGGAAAGAGAAAAATGTTCTCAACTCATCATTATATGTCGACGATATTCTTTTAGCTGGAAATGATTTAGAGTTGATTAAAGCAACTCATGAGTGGTTGTCCTGTACTTTTGAGATGAAGGACTTAGGTCAAGCGAATTATGTATTAGGAGTGAAGATCCAAAGGGATCGATCTAAGAAGTTCTTAAGTTTGTCTCAAGAGACTTACATTAAGAAGGTTTTAGAGCACTTCAGAATACATAATTCCAAACCTGTTGATACTCCAATTGACAAGTGTCAAATTCTTAGTATTGAACAATGCCTAAAGATAGAAGAACAAAAGAAGCAAATGGAAAATGTTCCCTATGCAAGTACAGTTGGTAGTTTGATGTATGCTATGATGTGTACTCCCCTGATATTTGCTTTACTGTGGGATTAGTAAGTATATATCAAAGTAATCCTAGAATTGTACATTGGCAAGCAATCAAAAGGATTTTAAGATATCTAAGAGATACTGAGAACCTTGCTCTATGCTATCATGGTGGGAGCCTTAAGCTAATTGGATATACTGATGCTGATGGGTTCACAGATCGAGATGAACACAAATCCACTTTTGGATATGCATTCATTTTGGGAGGAGGTGCCATTTCATGGAGTAGCAAAAAGCAAGCTTGTGTCTCCTTATCAACAATGGAGTCAGAGTATGTTGCATGTACTAGTGCAGTTCAAGGAGCAATCTAGTTGAGGCAATTCTTACTAAGCTTAAATGTTACAGCTCATGCTGGTGATGGTGTTCAAATTTATTGCAACAACACGACTAAAATAGCTTATGCTAAGGATCCAAAGTATCATGGAAAGTCAAAACATATTGACACCAGATATCATTTTATTCGAGATATCATTGCGCAAGGTCAAGTATTCCTTAAGCATATTCCTACTCGTGATAAGCTTGCAGATCCTTTTACTAAACCAATTATGAGGGACTTATTTTTGAAACACGTTAAAGGTTTAGGACTATTTAGGATTTGATATACTTATTGTTTGAGCGTCTTTACATTATGTAATTAATAATAATAGTGGATATATTTATTATTATTATTATTATTTGCATAATTTTTATGGCACTATTTATATGTATTTATATATTCATTTTCCATATGAGTGTCACCAGATTTTTTGAGATCAGCCCTCTCACATGGGTGATCGCCCTATCGCTAGGTGAGCGAGTAGGATGAGGCTATATCTTTAAATTTAGCTTTTGATGGGAGTGAAAATTAATATCTTATTGTTAATGTGAAAGCATAAGAATTGGATATTTATGTTGCCTTAATAAGAGGTTAAGATGAGACAAATTTGATTAGTCAAATATGGAATTTATCCACTTCCATGAAACCTGTTTGTAGTCGAATTGGAATTTTTTTTAAGAAAATGTCATATGGGCATTTGTCTTAAAATTAATAGATTAGATACTCATGTGGAGTAACTAATTATAAATTCATATGGTGTTTTAGCGTGACATGTCTTGAGTGGGAGTTGCACCATAACATATAAATTTGTGTTGTATGTGCTATTTGGTGACCGTTATAGGAGTGATTGAATTGATCCCTACTTCATCACTGTGTGAGCCTTAGGGTTTATAAAATCCACACATATATATACCCTTTAGTAACTTAACACTATGTCATTAAGTGGAGATTTGATGTTTGCTGCTTTAGTGTGTTATTCTAAGGTGATGATTCATTCTGTCTAGTAGAGCATGTTTAAGAAAGCAGTCAATTCTATATGGATTGTCATGAGTAGTCAAGGAAAAACTGATTAATGTTTCACCCATGACTTATGACTCATGACTCATAGCCTAGGGGATTATATTAGAATTAAATTTGATATAATCATGAGTACTTTGTATAACTGAGATATCCTAGCATGTTATTTACTAACTTTATTCTTGAGCAATCAAAAATGCTTGATCTAGTGGAAACATGCAGTTTGGGGTATATGGTGAGATATGGAATTAAAGTGTTACATTAGTTAGGTGGTGACTTAATATAATGCTCCTCAATTTTATCTTTCTCGTCAAGTCGCACGCTCCATCTCTTATATGATTGGAGATATGTGTGAGAGAAGTTTTTTTTTGGATTCATATGCAGTACCCAAATGTGTTTGAGTGGGAGATGTTGTTCGTGGGCCTGAAGCCCATTTTGCAACCACAATGGGTTGCATATTTATCGAAAAAAATTATACTAAGATTTTATATATATAACTCCCTAATTAAAAGAAAGAAGAGTTTTTAACGCTTGTATCTCTCCACACGTTAATCACTATTAGTAACTTCTCCCTGCAAAATCTCTAAAGAGGTAACCACCCAAAATACCTTAGGTTTTGGAGTGTGTAATTTATGTGGACGACTTTGGTAGCCGCTCATGTTGACGATGAGTGGATCTATTCCTATTTTCGTTCGTGATACAAGAAGGTGTAAGAATAATCATCGGCTGGTAATTTCAAGCGTAACATCACAATAAAATTCTAAAGAGGTATTATGCTGCTCCTCTTTAATTACTGCGATTATTATTTATTTTATCCTTTAATGTCCTTCTCAGGTGTGACTTTGCAATTAGGGTGTGGTATTTGAGCCCTCTAAGGATTTCAATTTCACAGGTAAAGTATTCTATCAAAATATGGTTTTTCAATTTCATTGACAGATTATCAGAGTGAACAATTGGAGGTGGTAGTTTCGGTGGCTTGGAGTATTGGAGGGCACTCACTCTGAGGCTGTTTCAAAATAAAAAGTTGGTGTAAACTCAGATAATTAACCAGGCTCTCTTCCTTTTATTTGAGTTCCAAATGATGGGTACATGGTATTAGTTAGATGCCCTATAGCCAATTTGATTGGTTATATTTTCAATATAATATTTCATGTAATAAATATTTGATTATTAATAAAAGGCATTTTTTTATCTTTATATTCTATTGATTGAATCTTGGTAAAAGATGAAGTCTATGAGACAATATTACTTTGCAAAATAAATTATAATGTGGTTATAATTATGAGTTTTATATTCGCATTAAAGTGAGATCTCTAAATATTCCTGGTCGATGTTCTCCTCATTATTGGACGATGATTAGAGTTGTTGAGACTGGTACATATTATGTTTTTTCCTTAAGGAAGCAGATGTTTTCATAAGCTGAGATATTTGTGATATCTAGAACTAATATGTAGGTGTTTGTTATTTAAACAAGTTCACTGAATTGACTTGCATGAGAATCCTATATGGAGAGTTACCTATGTCTATAGAATACTCAAGTGATGGTTGTGTAAGTGATCCTTTGACTTGAGATTACTAAGCTGTCTTATATAAGGATAACTATGTTTTGATTCTTTGTTTGCATTATTCATTATATGAATAACAAGCAACAATTAATTGGACGTAATAGGAACTGTATGGAGATACTTGTGTAATCAAGAGAGGATTTATCACCCTAGGTAAATTAGGAAAAATGTTCTAATTGTTCTCTACTAGTATCGATTAAGAAATCCTTGTGCAAGGTGGAATGAAATTAGCAAATGAGATTTGAAATTTCATTCAATTGATCAATAACTAAGGTTAAGAGAACTAACATGATTTAATAAAACAGACACACTCCATGCCTAATTACTAAATCAAAACATTAATGATTTTAAGGGATATTAATTACACTGATAAATCATGCACTGAAAGGTTAAATCAAACCACTTTGACTTTTAAGATATTTGGGTAGTCTTGACATGTTGCTAGACAATGTATTTGACCTTCAAATATTAATTAGTTAATATTTGTTGCCAACATATTTGGAACCTAAAAGGTCACACACATAAAAATGGATATGAGAAGTGAAAACGAGAAATTGAATCAAGTATGACTTAATTACAAATAAATTTTGTGGAGTTAAGGATAAAATTATAATTTATATTTAATTATAATTTTACCTAGATTATTAAGTATTGACTTAATTGATTTATGTCTGAAATTTATTAACATAAATTTTAGATTAACTAAACTTAATATTTCAATTATGATTTCTTTATTTAAATAGTTAAATAAATAAATATAATTGATTAAATTGAAAATCTTAATAATATATGTATTATGATTTATTTATTTAAATTGTTTAAATAAATAAATCGACACATATATATTTAGTTATAATTTATTTATTTAAAAAAATTTAAATAAATAATTAATTTATTTGTGATATAGTGTTTTCTTATATAAGGTTTAAGAAACAGTATAGACCGTAAGAGTTTGAATGAGGTAGAATGGCTTTGGATTGAGGAATGTCCACAAATTATTGCTTCTCTAATTCAGGCTGAGGTCTGCTTGTGATTTTACTGAATTCCAAGTTTCCTTCTCATAAAAAATAAAAAACCATAGTAATGAATAAAGCAAGGAATATATATACGTTAGACTTGCAGTTAGATACTAACACTAAAAAATGGAATTTACTAATTATTAGTTATTGCATATTAATATTAAATACATTCTAAATAAATTAAAAATGCATAAATAATTCATGGAATAAACTTTAATTTTATTTTTTACCTAATTTTTCTTTTTTTTTTGGTTTTGTAATTTTGTCGGGCTAAACATAAAATATAGTGAATACCACCTTGAAACTTAGAGTTAATGATGCGAGCATTGTATAATATCAATGTTAAAAGATACTTTAACCTTTTAATTGAAGAAGGCATTTTCTATCTAATTAATTTCTTAAAACCATGCTCACAACAAGTGAATAAACAATTTTATTCTTTTAAATTGTTCTCGTAAAATATATGCTAACACAAGTTTGCTCCACATATGGACGAGATCATTGAGAAGAAAAATCGAGTAAGTTATACTCCAAACGAAAAGGAGATTATAAAGATAATACAAGATTCATATATAGCAAAGTGCATATGAATGAAAAATATTAAGTGAATATAAATTTAACTTAATGGTTTAAAATGTATTACACCAAAAACTAATTTTATCCGGTATAGAATAGATCTGCAGAGTGTGTGCAAAGGGAATATAATGACTATTAATCTCTCAAAGTTTTGAGATGGATAGATTGTGATTAGCCTGATTTTGAGGTAAATTTAGAATATATATTAAAGTTTGAATAATTTGTATCAGATAAGGATTTAGAGTTCTGTTTTATTTCCTGTTCAGAGTTCTTTCATGGGTCTATTTGTTTAATTAAAATATTTTATTATTATATATTAATAGTACTTCCACATAAGTTATTTAGTCATTTATGTTCAAATGTCAACAGTAGTTGAATTTAATATGCATTTTATTTTATTTATTTATTTTATTTTTATTTTAGGGGTTTATAATGATGACTTGAGGAGTTATTATTGCTCGTTGCGGAGCTCGATGTGTTAGGGTGTTTGACGAGTTGCATTATTAAATGAGGTGACTCTTTGTCTGCCTCGCCTGGCCTATATAAGGGTCATTCTTACTTCATTTTGTTACGCTTGTCATTTCTTGACTTCCAGAGATTCTATCTCTAGAACACGTTTCTCTCTCTAGAATACGCTTATCTTAGTAAGTTTTCTTCTTTCCTCAATGTTCATTTTTGTTTAGTTAGGGTCATGGGTTCTTCTAGTGGTGAATTGTCTGAGCACCCTGGCAGCTAGCATCATGAGGAGGTCGATTCATGAGTGGGTGATGCAAAGGGGAGAAAATAAAACATTCAGATAGCTGATATCCCTTCAAACATAGGTGAGAGCGAACTATTAGACATATACTATACTTACAACATCCCATTCGAATTCAAATTAATTCGCCCTTCTAAGAATATGAGGGTCAACTCTCCTTTGGATGAAGATTCTATCATGCTATATGAAGAAAGTTTCTGATCTGGGGTTCGGCTTCCTCTCTCCGAGACTTTAAAGTCATTTTTTAATGGTTATCAGATAACCCAAGCCAGCTTCACCCTAACGGCTTGAGGTTTCTCTATGGTGTAATTGCATTAGCTAAGAAGGATGGAAATAACTTAAATGCGAGCATTGTTCGGGATTTATACCTTTTTTTCATTCATTCGAATAAAGATCATTGCTTTCTTCAAGCGAAAGCCAATTGTAATATTTTTTTAAAGAAGTTGAAGATTTCTTCTTTGAAAAATTAGAAGTCAAAATATTTTATAGTGAAGTTCTTTAGTGGATTTGGGATTTCAAACAATTGGTCTGTAGACCCTCATCGTTTTCTCCCTCCGCCACCCACTCCTTATGACCGAGAGGTGGTTGATTTCATAAGGGCCAGGGGGCTCAACTGTGTGGACTTAAGGAAAGTGATAGCTGAGGGTTATCCTATCCAATCGCGCAATGGGCCCATTAGGTCGAACCCTTCCGATCATGGTTCTTTCTGTTCCGTAGGCATTTTACTTAGGATTGTTAAAACTAACACTTTTTTAATTTTTTTTCTTTTGTTTTGTGTAGATATGGTTTCTAAGAAGGGAAAAGGCTCCAAAATGTCTAAAATTGCTGATACCATGAAGAAAAAGTTGTGGACTAAAGGTCCTAGGGAGGTGCCTCCTTCAGAACCTACGGTAATGCCAGCATCAATCGAACCAACTGCTTAGCCCTCTGCTAAAACAACTATCACTAGCCCTCCTACTGAGCCATCTAGAAAACGGGCGAGGGAGGCACCTGCTTCTTCAAATCCCAATCCAACTTCTGCTCCATCTCCTCCTCCTCCTCCTCCTCCTCGAACTAAAGTTGCTGATCTCAAGTCCTACTGCATTTCTAGATATGGGGCAAATTGCAGCATTCAAGACGATGGCCCTAGTAGAGAGTTGGATTGCACCTGCTTATTCCTAACTGATGCTCGGTATTTTGACCACATGGACGACCGAGCGACAACCGATTTCTTAAACCAATGCTTGTTCCAAGCAATAAATGTCAACTCTCTTCAATATGCTCGCCTATCTAGAGTGAAATCTGGCCTTACTAAGATGGAGGTTAAGAAGAATGAGATGGAGATCGCCCTTAGGGATGTTGGAAAATCTATGCAAGATCAGGAGGATAGCCATAAGGCTGAGCTCGCGGCTCGGGATGCCGACTTGGAGACCTTGCAAGAGGAGAACTGGTCTCTTATTAATAAAAATAAGAAGATAGAGGTCAAGTTGGGAGAGCTAGGAAAAAGGCTACACAACCTGGAGGAGGAGGTTCGTGTTCTCACGAAATAAGAAGCTTCCTAAAAAGAAGATTTGGCAAAGGTTTGTTTAAGTCTTCGGTCAAATATTTTGACTGGGTTGAGGGAGAGGCAGCCAGATGTTGATTGGGAATGGGTGAAAGAAGTTTACCTAGAGGGAGCTGAGGAGGAAAATGATGGTGATGGAGATTAACGTTGTTCTTCTAGAGCTAGTTCACCTGCTCCACCGGAGCATGGAGATTAAAAATTGTATAGTTTTTCACTTTTAGCTTTTTGTAGGAATTTGTAACCACTAATGTAAAGAGAGTTTCTAATTTGCAGTTTTCTTTATTTACTTAGCTTTTTATTTATTATTTTATTATCTGAACTTAACATTACTTAAAATATTGATGATCTAAGTATGTTTAGCAGATAAAGACCTAACCATTAATGGCTTATTCAGATCGATGAATTTATTTATAATATATGCATAAGGGGCTTTCGCTTTAATAGATAATGACTTCACAAATAATAATTTATCAACTGTGCAAAGTTTGTGTACCTGAACTTGTAGATTTAATAGATCGAGTAGGGTTGTTTGGACTGCCATTGAGTCGTTCTAAAGTGAATGAGGTAGACTGGGCTATTTAGGCGAATTTCTCTTGGTTTGATTTTGGATGTAGAAAACTGGGTTGCTTAGATCACTGGCAAATTGTATGATTGGATGGAGAAAATTGGGGCCACTTAGGCCTCTAGCAAATTGTCCCATTAGATGGAGAAAATTGGGCCTCTGGCGAACTGTCCCATTGGATGGAGAAAATTGGGCCGCTTAGGCCTTTGGCGAACTGTCCCATTGGACAAAAAAACTAGGCTGCTTAGGCCTTTGGCGAACTGTCCCATTGGACAGAGAAAATTGGGCCGCTTAGGCCTCTGGTGAACTGGGAGCTGTGTAAGGAGAAATAATTTTTAAGTAAGATCCTGAAGGAAAAAATTGATGTATCATGTCCTTTTTATTTTTGGAGGGCATGATACGTCAAGTGAAAAAACCTGAGGTCTTATCATATTATTAATTCAAATAAGAGGATCTTTTACACATCATAAAATGAAAAGTAGGTACAATATGCTCTTTTGAGGTTATCAGCATTCCAAGTCCTGGGTAGTTCGGCTCCTTTGACTTTTCTTAACTTGTAAGTTCTTGAACCTAACTGCTTCGACAATTCATAAGGACCTTCCTAGTTTTGTCCCAACTTTCCAACTCCTGCCGAGCCTTTAGTGATTTTTGCCTTACGCCAAACCATTTCGCCTTCCCTGAATTGCTTAGCCTTGACCTTTCTATTAATGTATCTTCCCACCCTTTGCTTGTATGCTTCGGCTAGAAATGCGGCGTCTTCTCTAAGCTCTTTTGCTAAGTCCAAGCTAATTTTTAGGCTTTCATTATTTTCGAGCTCATCATATCCTTTGGTCCTTTGACTGGGTGGACCTATTTCCACTGATATAACAGCTTTTGTTCCATACACCAAGGAGAACGGTGTTTACCCTATTACTTTCTGAGGCATTGTTCTGTAAGCCCATAATACACTATTCAGTTCATTTTCCTAGTTAGCTTTTTCTCCATCCAGTCTCTTCTTTAGTCCCTGTAACATGGTTCTATTGGTGACTTTGGTAAGGCCATTTTTTGTGGATGGGCTACTGATGTGAAGTGTAAGCTGATGCGCCACTCTTCGCAAAAGGATCTGAAGGCTCCTGAATCAAACTATTTCCCATTATCAGTGACTAGCGTAATGGTGTTAAGGGCTTCTACTTCTACCCATTTAGGGAAGTAATCAATCGCGACCACTACAAACTTCCTCTATGTTGTTGTTGTGGGGAAAGGTCCAAGGATGTTTATCCTCCACTGGGTGAAAGGCCAGGATGAAGCTAAGGGTTGCAACTCTGTTGAAAGCTGTCTAGGTACCCTATCATACTTCTGACATGTCCTGCAGTGATGAACATAATGGTGAAAATCTTTCTTTATTATGGGCCAATAGTATCCCATTAGCCAGATCTTCCTAAGCATTGCATCCGAGCCTTCATGTGCTCCACCAACTCCTTCATGTTTTTCCCTTACGATGTAGTTGCCATCTTCTTTGGTTACACATCTTGCCCAAGGGATCTCGCCCAAGGGTGTGACTTTAACCTTCTATACAATTCTTCATTGTCCAATGCATAGTTTGTCGCTTTTCTACAGAGTTTAATGGCCTCGTGCTTGTCTGTTGGTCGAATGTCATTTTATAAGAAGTCCATGATCGGGCTCTTCCAACTGTCTCCAACCTGGGTTATTAAGACTTCTGATTTCTCATAGCTCAAACAATCCTATTGTTCGATTATGACTCCTTCTGATAAGGCTTCTCATTGCGAGGCAGTTATGGCTATGGCGTCAGCCTCTTTATTATTTTTCCTTTTTATCTGGATCAACTTCCATGTGCACCCTCCTTCCTCCAGCTTGTTTAGGAGAGATGTGGTTAAGGAATGATACTTGGCTAAGTTCAGTTCTTTGGTAATGAATGTACCTGTAATTTGACTTACAACAAATTGTGAGTCTAGAAAGATATGGAGGATCGAAGGTCGTACCTCAAGTGCCAACATAAGTATCAAGCCTTCATATTTTGCTCCATTATTTGTTATGGGGAAGCCTAGGTGAATCGCATACTGTACCTTTATATTCCTTGGCTCCTGTAGGATGACCTCCATTACTGCTCCCAAGTTTCCTAGAGCTCCATCTGTATGAAGTTTCCATATGTCAAAGTCGAGGTTTGGCACTGTGGCTTGTGGACCGCATGTCTCGACTTCACCAAAATATTCAGCCACAAAGTCAGCCAATACTTGTGCCTTCATTGCGGTACGAGGCGCATACCTGATAATTTGTACATATGATTATAGTGTGAGACTGGAAGTAATGACACAGACAGTTCATTGATGTAAGGACAGAGAATGCCAACTTTTCAACACATGGGTATCGTAGTTCAGCTCCTCTAAGGACCTTACTCACATAGCAGACAGGAAATTACTCGCCGCTTTCTTCTTTGACCAAAACAAAGGCAATGGAGCTTTCAGTGGCTACAAGATATAAGTATAGGGGTTCATCCTTTTTAGGTCTGCTTAAGAAGGGAGCAGAGGACAGAAACTCTTTAATCTGCTCAAAGGCGAGCTGACACTGATCATCCCACTTAAAACCTCTCAACTGTTTCAATGTCTATTAGAAGGGCTTACACCTTTTAGCTGAGTAGGAGATGAATCTACCTAAGGCAGTTATTCGGTCATTTAACTATTGTACCTCATGGATGCTGTGGGTGGTTGCATCTCCAAAATTGCATTTATCTTCTTAAGATTTGCCTCTATCCCTCTCTCAAATATCATAAAACCTAAAAATTTTCCAACTTTTACCACAAAAGTACATTTTTCTGGGTTGAGCTTCATGCTAAACTTATTTAGGATCTGAAATGCTTCTTGTAAGTCTCTAGGATGATCAGCAGCTTGGATACTCTTTACTATCATGTCATCCACATATATTTCTACAGTTCACTTGATTTGTCCTTTAAACATGCTGTTAACTAGCTTCTGATATGTCAACCTTGCATTCTTTAATCCGAAAGGCATGACTTGGTCATAGTAAATGTAACACCCATCGCCTAATCCCGGAGGACCAGACGACGAATGTCACATTCGGTGCCGGAGCACCATCTTATCTTACTTAATAATCTAAATGATATATTAGAAGTGGTTAAGTTTTCACAAGGAGGCAAGTAATTAATAAAAAAAGTAAAAGTTTTAGGGAAATTCCTATTGAAAATTCATAAGAGTTTCCCCTAAAATTCAACTTGTCACACAAAGAAAACAAATACACTTCCAATATTTTCTCCTCCAAACCCCAATACACCAAATCATATCAATAGATCACGGAACACTTCTATATAATCACATCAATCATCTTAGATTCTATCTTAACATAATATCATCAATTCAAAGAAGCAATTGCTAATGATCATAAACTTTAAATTCATATGAAGATAAAATATTTAATTAAACCCAAACCTCATTAATTTACAACTCAATATTTACAACCTCAAATATTTTACAATATTTCTATACATGCCATAACTTATATCTCAATACATGTCCTACCCAAAAATAAGCTTCTTCTCTAATGTTATGCCTTTAATCTTCAAGTAGCACCCAACGCTCACAACCTACGTGTGATGAAAATCAACACGCTGAGTGGAAGACTCGGTAGTGCTAAATAAAGTACTTAAATATATTTCATATAAAAATGCTCAAAGATAAATCATAAAATTTCCATTATATTAAAAATACTTAAAACATAAATTATAAGAAAACTTAACCATAAGTTAACAAAATCATAAAAGTATATAAAGTGTTCATCCTTAGAAATAAATTCAAGATTCGACAAAATAAGAAAAATTCCATATTTACAAATATATTTCCTTTTCTTTCATAATAGAACCGAATCATTCTTAATCAAGGCTCATACGTATTCTAGAAGAAACATAACTAGATTTAGTTACATAAATATCCAAACAGAATGTGGTCTGTAGAAGCACCACCAGAATGTGGCCTGTAGAAGCACCACCAGAATGTGGCCTGTGAAAGCACCACCCGAGTGTGGTCTGTGAAAGAACCACCAGAATGTAAGCGCGTCTGCCTACCAGAATAGCGTCCAAAGCCTAGCATATGATCATAGCTTATCACATAACAGAAAGGCATCAAAGCCGAGCATGCTCAATAACCAGAATAACTTCATCTTAGTATATTTCAACCATACATACTTGAGCCAAAATAAGTCATTTCCTTTACAAATAGTCTTATTCCTTATAAATAGTTCCTTAGCAAAATATCTCTTAACTTAGTACTTATTATTTGGAAATTCCTTAACTTACAGTAAATGCCCCGATCTGTGACAAAACATGTTTTTTCTTCATCTAGCTCATTCATTCTTATTTGGTGATACCCAGTTGCTGCATCTACAAAACTATATACCTCATATCTAGCTGTTGAGTCGACCAGCAGATCAATATTAGGCAAAAGGTAAGGATCTTTTGGGCAAGCTTTGTTTAGATAGGTAAAATCAACACACAATCTCCACTTCCCATCGGGTTTCAGTACAAGGACAACATTTGCCACCCATTCTGGGTAGTTTACTTCCCTTATGAAGCCCGCCTTCAAAAGCTTATCAATCTTTGCAGCGATGGCCTGTTATCTTTTGGAGCCATGATTTCACTTCTTCTGTTTAACAGGCTTAGAACTTGGGTCTATGTTGAGCTTATGGGATATGAAATTAGGGTTGATGCCTACTATATCCTCTATAGTCCAGGCAAAATTGTGAACATGATCCCTCAAGACTACCTTCATGTCATCTTGTACTTTGCTCGGCAAGTCAGCTCCAAATTTTATACATTTCCGCTTTTCTACTTCCCATGTAAGTAGTTTGCCCACTAGTTCAAGACGTGAGTCATGTCATCTTGTACTTCGCTCGACAAATCAGCTCCAAATTTTATACATTTCCCCTTTTCTACTTCCCATGTAAGTAGTTTGCCCACTAGTTCAGGACGTGAGTCCTCTTTATGTCTAGGAATATCAAAGGGAGGATGCTCAGTGGAATGAGTAGGTGGTTCTGTAATGCCTTGACTCCAACCACTAGAGGAATTATCCACTTTGGATCAAGCCGGTTTCGTCCCACACTTGATCGGCAAGACCTGCACGGTTTTGTACAGTAGATGAAATGGGAAACTTCCCAGGAGGTCACCCATCCTAGGATTTCTGTCAAGCAAAAATGCTTAACCCTAGAGTTCTTCCAACTCTCCATCCATTCCACTAAAAGGCATCTTTGATGATTAGTTACCCCCTTTTCAATATATGATCCGATTCATTCCTGTGTCCCGCATTCCACTACCCTAGCTAGCCTGCCATCCTAGAAGCTCACCAGGAACCCTCTCCACCTGCCATCTTAGGATCGCTTTGCTGGGTCAGGATGTCATAGGCCTACCAGCTTCTGCGTGATTCATCCTCGAACCATGTATCTAGTGGAGGGGGTCAAGCTCTGATAACAAATTGTAACGCCCTGACTCCAACCACAAGAGGAATTGTCGACTTTGGATCAAGCCAATTCCATCCCATACTAGATTGATAAGACCCACATGATTTGTCGACTTTGGATCAAGCCAGTTCCATCCCATACTAGATTGATAAGACCCACACGATTTGTCGACTTTGGATCAAGCCAGTTCCATCCCATACTAGATTGATAAGACCCACACGATTTTGTCCCGAAGGTGAAATGGGAAACTTCCAAGGAGGTCACCCATCCTAGGATTTCTGTCAAGCGAGCACACTTAACCCTGGAGTTCTTCCAACTCTCCAGCCATTCCACCAAAAGGCGCATCTGATGATTAGTTACCCTCTTTTCGATATATGATCCGATTCATTTTTATGTCCTGCATTCCACTACCCTAGCTAGCTTGCTATCCTAGAAGCTTTCCAGGAACCCTCTCTACCCGCCCTCTTAAAGCTTTGCCAGGTTGGGATGTCACAAGTTCTCCCTCTAGCATCCACATGATCGATAAAGTGAGTGATAAACCCTTTAGAGCTACTACATATGCTTCTCTGGCTGCCTTTTGGTCACCTTTAACGGCCATAACTTTGCCTTCATCAGAATAAAATTTCATAGTTAGGTATCTGATGCATGTCACTGCTTCTAGCTCATATAGGGCTAGCCTTCCCAATATGGCATTATAGGGAAATTGGATGTCTGCCACCGTGAATTCCAGTTTCAGTCTCCTTGATGAACTCTCAACTCTGAGCTCCATATCAATATCCACTAATCCCGAAACTTGAACAGGTTTTCCTGCCAACCCAACTAGTGGAGTTCAGACTAGCTTGAACCTCGTTTGATTTAGTTTTAGAGCTTTAAATAAACTCATTGTCATCAAATTGACTGCACTACCTTCATCTACTAGGATTCTTTTCACCAAAAATTTCTCTAGAATTCCCTCAATTATCAAGGCATCGTTGTGTGGCACATGCATGTGTTCACCGTCGGCATTTGAGAATGATATGGGTTGTCTTGGGTTAGAATTTTGTTAGGGTATGATGGAGTATATCTTCCTAGCTCTTCACTTCCTCGTTGAATTATTATCGCCACCCGATGAACCACTGAATATGGTATGAATGGTTCCTAATGTGCGATCATCTCTGTTTGGTTTGTTGGGTTGTCCCTTTTCTCGCCTGTCTTCCCCCACAAATTATTTTAGCTCACCCTTCTGCAAAAGGCGACCTATTTCCCTTTTTAACTACTAGCAGACATCAATTTCATGGCCCTCATCCCTATGGAACTATATCTACTCTCATCCCGATGGCTTGCAGAGCTTTTCCTCATCTTCCTAGGATAAAAGCACTAGATTCGATCACCTTGCCCTTTAATCCATGACAAGATCTCTGAACGGGGTCTATTCATCGGTGTGAACTCTGTGTCTCATGGAGACTAGCTATTTTTGGTGTATGGAGTTCAGACAGAATAGCTGGTTCATAGAGGTTAGATGGGCAATCTCGTTCGGGGTGATTGTCTTTCCCCTAGTGGTGAATGTCTTCTGGGCCTGTACCTTTCCTCCTTGACTGATTTACACTGCTGGACCTTATAAGCCTCATCCAGTTTAGTGTACTTATGAACTCTCGCCATGAGTTCAACAAAATTCAAAGGAGGATCGATGCTCAGGCTTTCAAACAGTCTGTTTTACTTATAGTTTTTAGCCATTGCACTGTGAGCTACTTTATCATTTGGATTCTCCACCTGCATTGCCATCTTTTGGAACCTGGACACATACTATTGTAAAAATTCTCCTTTTCCTCTTTTCAAGTCTACTAGATCAGATGAGATTTTCTTATACGAGATATAGGTTATGAATCGAGCTCAAAACGCCGTGGCTAGTTGTGAAAAAGAGTGTATGGACCCGGTTTTAAGCATTTGATACCACTCCTACGCATCACCTTTAAGGGTAATTGGAAAGACCTTACACATCAAGTCTTCTAAATTAGTTTGCAAGTACATGATAATTCGAAAGGTTGCCAAGCGAGTTCTTGGATCAGAACAACCATAAAAAAATTGGAAAGTGGGGAGCTTGAATTTTAGAGGGAAAGCTGCAGCTAGGATATTAGTCAATAACGGCGAATCCTGGGGGAAACCATAATCTCTATTCTCCTTTAAATCCTTGCATTCCCAGACAAGCTCCTTTACCGCATCCCTGAGGCTCACCTCATCCAAAATCTGAGGGTGCCTAATTTACTGATTACGAGGGTTTAGCGGTTTTGATTTCGCTTCCTGGTATCGATAAGATATGGAGTGACTTAGGTGTCTAGGGGAAGGTGGGTGGATTTTCCTTCTTCATGGGGGAGCATTTGCAGGTTTAGAAGGTAGGGTGGGATCGCCATTGGCTACTGAGCTGTCCAAGAGGCCTTTCAATAATGTGGTGAATTGAGAATAAGCTTAGCAAGGGTTGCTGCTATTTGGGGATGGGTAATAGGCGGGAGAGTGAAGGTGATCTATTGACTAGTTTCGCCATGGATGTTGCCTTGGCTTTTGGTATTGGGGTTCTCAATTGGGTTGGTGGCCATGAGGAGTTGAAAAGAAGATAGGGAGGCTAGGTAGGATTGAGGGAAAGTTGAAAGTGTGTTCCAGCTCACTGGACTAATTGTTAATCTCTCAGAATTTTGAGATGGGTAAATTGTGATTAGCCTGACTTTGGGGTAAATTTAGAATACATATAGTGGAGTCTGAAAAGTCCGTATCAGATAAAAATTTAGAGTCCTGATTTATTTACTATTTAGAATTATTTTAGGGGTCTAATTATTTAATTAAAATCAATTATTATTATATGTTAACAATGACAATACTTTGTTTTAATTCACTGATTTGAACTAAAATCTATCATTGATCTCTATTCTGTAAGCAGCCCAACAAAAAAAAAAAGAAGGAAGGAACCCCATTTATCTTTCTCTAGAAAAATGTGAACTCTAAGCAACTAGTTTAAAATTTTGCAACGGATCCAACCCAAATCTACTCTCAAACACGCAACAAGTAAAAAAAAAGAAAAAATAAATAAAATACCGACTGTTCTGAGCCAACAAAAGAAATGAAAAGAAACAAACATCCACTGAAGCTAAAAGATAAAATTAGGCCAGAAAATTTTGAAAAATAAACAAAACCAAATATGAAAGAATCAAATAGCTTACCAATCACATGAATCAAAGGAGGGTCAAAAGATTCAATTACGTCCAAATGAGCTGAATTCAAATAATGAATACATTTTATAAAGTTCTAGATGTGGATAACAAATCCAATAATCGAATAGCAAATAAAAGAACAGAAATAATTGCACTCAGATCACAAAAATATGAGTTTTATATTTTT
The DNA here is from genome assembly GCA_948099535.1 of Jatropha multifida. Lineage (NCBI taxonomy): Eukaryota > Viridiplantae > Streptophyta > Magnoliopsida > Malpighiales > Euphorbiaceae > Jatropha > Jatropha multifida. Next base: position 7,616 of record CANUEX010029919.1, on the reverse strand, counting down.
TTTGTTCAAACATTTTTGTTTAGCAATCGTGCCAATGAAAAATCAAATAAAAAATTAATACGTAATTAAAGATAGAAAAAGAGAATCCTAAATGAAGAAGGAAAAAATATATCAAAGAGATAATAGTATCTTAGACCAAGAAGAAATTTTTCTACAAAACAAAAATAGAAAAATTTAAACTGGTAGTGAGGTTTAAACAAGAGAACCATTAGAAGAAGTTAAGTAAATAATAAGTTATTGTGATAAAGATCAATAGCCATATTTTCATTCCATTTTACTAGGTGTTTTTCGTAACTGCCAATTTACATAATTGTATAAAGCTATCATACACGGAAGCAATGTCTTGCTCGTTATCTCTTTTGAAGTGTCTTTCAAAATTCAAAAATGACTATTGTTAGTTTTTGAAAAGAGATAGGTCTTTCCTAGCTCAAATGAATTTTGAAAATTTCCACAATCTCATTAAATATAACAACTTGATTTTCATTCCATATAAAAAATTTTAATGTATTATGAAAATAATATAATAGAATATTAAAAAAAAAGAGGAGTGGAGGAGACATTAACAAAAATAGGTTTTAAGTAATAGTTTTTAATAGGGGTGAGCAACTCGAAAAATCCGAAACCGAATTATGGGTGGTTGATTATACCTTCCCGCCCCATTTTATATTTCGGGGCCTGCCCAAATAACCCGATTTAACCCGATTAAAATGGGGTCGAATTGTTCAGGCCCCATTTAACCCGATTTTCAATTGATTATTTTTCTAATGGGCTGAATCTTTTTATATCGTGCACAACCGATGGGATTAGATGAGATTAGATCCCTCTTGGGCTTTTCCTTTTTGAACAACAATTTGCAATTTAGTATTGCAGTGAGCAACACCCAACTTGTATGATTTAATAATACTAAGAAAACATTAAAAATGTACAAATATAGCTCCATCCAATTGAAAATCATATATGTATATATATACAACAGATCCTCAAGAAGTGGAAAAAGACAGCCCTTGCTTCCAAGAACACTGCGTCTTCTACTAGTCCAGCTCTGTGCAAAATATTTTCACACTCAAAAGTCAAAATAAACAAAACCCAATAAAAAAATAATCAACCACCCAATATTAACTTGTAAAGATTTAATCATGGTATGAATCGCATGATGCCATAAAACATAAAACGCAAAAAAAAAAAAATGAAGCACCTGTGACTGAAAGAAAGGAAAGAGCTCCGGTCAGTGCTGCTGTCGTTGGTCGGCGCGCTGCAAGTCTAGTGACTGTCTGATATAGTGTGCGATGAGGAAGGTGGGTTACTTAGGGTTTTGGCCTTTTTGTTTTTGGTACAAAATGTCGGGAGAGAGGTTGGCTGTGGCTGAGATTGGAGAGATTTGGGAATTTTATTTTTGTTGCTGTAGGTAAAAGTGTTTTACTCGGATCAATTCGGGTTAAACAAGGTTTACACTCGAACCACCCGACCTGAATTAATGTATAATTTTTTCAGATTTTGTGGCCTGACCTGAACTGAAAAATCATTTTAACCCTTTATTTTCGATTGGATTGACTCGGGTTTTTCGGGTTGGATCGAGTTTTGCACAACCCCAGTTTTTAATAACACTGGTCCACATTAATAGATTATAGTGAAAGAATATATCAGAAGGTTTATTAGTTGTCCATGTGCACAAGTCCCATAAGCAAGTCTTTTAAATAATTATATAAAAAAAGAGAAAAAAAGGAAAATAACTATGAAACTAAAAATTCGAATAAAGTATTACACTTACCTCAAATTGCTAACTCAAGATTTAAAAAATCTCAATTAGCAAAAGTTTGGTAGCAAAAAGCTTATATAATAACAAATAAAAACAATTAAATAAATTTTTAACAGTCAAAAGTAATTAAAAGTAAATACAAATGCCATTAATAGAATATAATTTTTCTTGATAGAATTTTGGTTCCTAATTAAAATGGGATTGATAAACACCACTCTCAGCGCGATCTTAAGACCGCATCACCTCTCAACATAATTGAAAAAGATATGGACTTAATATGGGGAGATGATGTTCGGATATATCTTCCCCCATTCATGTGACTGACCTAGCATCAATAACTAGTATAAAAGGATAAACCCAATTCTTAAAGAGGGTTAGTGCCAATTCAAGTAATCAAATAAAATAAAAGTATCATTATGTTTGATACCATCATATTTTTGAGACTATTAAAATGATGCAATGAGCATGGATTGAACAAAATTATAGTATCTTAAGAGCATTCGCTCGCCTAGCTCACCCCATTTAGTGTTCTAACACCTCCCGTAAGACAATGAAAAAGGCAACAATTGTAGGAGCTGCACAAGCCAATAGAGCAGGCAACTCAGTTGAAATTAATGCCCACGCCTCCAAATGGGTCGACATTGAACCCACAAGCAGCTGCTATGCTCACTTAGTTCTATAATGACTTTACAGCCATCATGTAGAGAATAATGGCCAAACCAATCCCTAAAGGTGTACGTCGAGTCAACATCTCGACTGATGAAGGCAATACAACCAATAAGACCATAGGAGAAGAGACGGGAGATGAAGACTTATCTTGGCACATAGACACACAGAACAAAACACAAACTCATGTACAATCCACCTACTCAGGAATACATGCCATAATGACGAAGAAGAGTTTTGAGCAAAATCTTTGCAAATCTTGAAAGACTTCAGAGAGGCAGGGGACAATACCAACTTTGGGTTGAGGGATGACTCACCTTTAACTTTCAAAGTCTTATCAATGCACTTCCCACATAAGTTTAAGATGCCTACTTTTGAGACATATGTCAAGACCAACGACCCTTAAAGTCATCCAGCGAAATTTTCGTACCTTGATGCTCATCTAAACGATGGTGGACACATTGTTGTGCCGAACATTCCCCATAACATTGAAGGGATCGGCACAAAAGTGGTTCCAAATGCTCAAAATTAGATCTATAGGCAGCTTCATTCTATTGGCAACATCATTCAAAGCTCGATTTATCATGTGCATACTGAGTAAAAAGATGTTATTGGACCTGATCGACTTAAAAAGGATGAATGACAAATACCTCAGGGATTACATCATAAAATTCCAAAAGCTCGCCATGCAAATAGAAGAGCTTGACATGGAAGTGGCCATTAGTGCAATGACCAAAAACTGTAAGTATAATAAGCTTTTTAATTTGCTAAACATTGACAAGCCTTATCCTTTTGCAAAATTGATGTCCCGAGCCAATAGCTTTGCTCAACTAGACAAAGCTTGGATAGTCCAACAAGCATAGAATAGAGTCGAAGAGTCAAAGAGAATGTTAGACAAGCAAAGGGGATTCTCTCCTACCCGAGTATGTAGATCAAGCAGAAGTCGACTTAACTACTCAACATGATCTCCTTACTCGCACGATAACGTCCCAATAGCAAGAGAAATCCACTTCACCCCCTGTCCAAACGCCAAACGGACATCTTGCAATGGTTGAAGAAAAATTGAGAGGAGATCCACTTCAACTACCCTAGGAAGCTAAGAGAAGAATCGGTAGGACAAAGACATAAAACAAATACTATGAATTCCATAAAGATGTTGGTCATGACACCAAGCACTGCTGGTAGCTAAAAAAGGCTATAGAACGCTTAATCCAATGAGGAATCTTGAAGAATTTTATCAAAAGAGAAGAAGACCAAGAGCATTCAGTTGAGCTTGTGGCCGAATCATCCAAGAGTGTAGAAAAACAACCAGTAAGATTTGAACCCATTGGTATAATTAACATGATTTTTGGCAGCGCTGCAAGTGCAGATAGCACCTCAGCACGAAAAAGGCATGTTCGGAAAATTTACTCAATCCCAGTCGAAATACCATTAGAATCTTTATGCAAGCCCAATACTATATCCAAAGAGTATGCAAAACATGTTCATTTCCCATGTTTCAACGCTTTTGTGTGGAGGGTATAATGGAGAACTATAAAGTTAGAAGAATCCTAGTGGATGATGGTAACTCGGTGAACTTGATAACCCTAGAAGTATTCAAGGCCTTAAAGCTCTATGTCATCAAACTGAAGCCAGTGCGAACACCCTTGGTGGGGCTAGCAAGAAGGCAAGTGTTAGCAGAAGGGATGTAACACCCACTGCTGAATCCCAGAGGACTCGACGATGAGCGCCACATTCGGTGCCGGAGCACCGTCTTATCTTACTTAATAATTCTAAATCATGTATTAGAAGTGGCTAAGTTTTCATAAGGAGGCAAGTAATATTTTTTTTAAAATAAAGCTTAAGGAAATTCCTACGAAAAATTTGCAAGAGTTTCCCTTAAAAATCAACTTGCCACACAAAGAAAATAGTAACACTTCCAATATTAATTCCTCCAAACCCCAAAACTCCAAATCAACATAATAGGTCATGCAGCACTTCTAAATATTCACATCAATCAACTTAGGTTCTATCGTAACATGATATCATCCATTCAAAGATTTAATCGCTAATAATCATTCACTTTAAAATTCACAATAAGATAAAAATTCTTAATTAATCACAAGTCTCATTAATTTACAAACTCAATATATACAACTCAATCTCTTATAATATTTTTATACATGCCATAATATATCTTATACATGTCCTACCCAAAATAAATTTTCCTTCTCTTATGCTTAGCCTCCGGTCCTCGATTAGCACCCATTGTCTCTAACCTGCACGTGATAAAAATCGACGCGTTGAGTATATCACTTAATGGTGCTAAATAACTTAATAGGACAATACATAAGGGTGCCTAAGCAACAAGAGTAAAAATGCAATTTCAAATACTTAAATCAAATACAAAAATACCGAAAATATACAAATCAAATTAAGATATTTCGAAAATCACAAATAAGTACATTCTTAAGAATAAATTCATAGTTTGATAAATATAAGAAAAATTCTATAGATACAAATACATTTCCATTTTAAATCATCATTTTTCTTATAGAGCATTTCATAATAAAAAATTTCATAACTTAACATATTTTCCACAACATATTTTCCACAAAATTCCATAATTACAAATACATTTCCCTTTCTTTTATAACAAAACAGAACAGAACTTCTTCTTAGTTGAGGGCTCATACGTATACTGAGAGAAATATAATTAGATTTGATTTCAGAGATATTAGAGACAGAGATGTGGCTTGTGAAAGTGCCACCAGAGCAGAGATGTGGCCTGTGAAAGTGCCACCATAGTATAATAAGCGCGTCCACTTATCCAGAGAGGGCTGATAACCCTAGCATATGATCATAACTCATATCATAACAGAGAGACATTAAAACCGAGCATGCTCATCTTACAGAGTAAATCTCATCTTACCATATTTCAACCATGCATACTTGAGCCTTAAACAAATCCATTTCTTAACAGATAATCTTATTTCTTATACACAGTTTGTTGGCAAAACCTTTCATAATTGCTTAGTTATTTTTACAATATTTCTTAACTTACAACATCATTAAAATGCCAAATTCATACTTATTCAACCATGCATACTTGAGCCTAAAACAAATCCATTTCTTAACAGATAATCTTATTTCTTATACATAGTTTCTTAGCAAAACCTTTCACAATTGCTTAGTTATTTTTACAATATTTCTTAACTTAAAACATCATTAAAATGCCAAATTCATACTTATGAAACTCAAAGCTTTCCTTTCTCAAAATATATACTTAAAATACAATTCAAAACTACTTAAGTAAACCTTAAAAGTATTACTTATAATCAAATGATAATAAATCCCTTCTTTCACTTTTTCAAGGCATCCTTTAAGTTGTGTAAAATTTATAATAAGTTTAAAACCAAATATATTAAATACTATTCAAAAACATACTTATCAAACATCAAATTATAAGTAAAATTAAAGATAAAAATCAAGGTAAGTCAAGCCCCTTTTCCCATATTATGCTTCAGCCTCTCTTACTAATGAAGGGGAAAGATTTTCTTCTCAAATTAACCACATTCTCCATACTTAAACATCAAAACTTACATTTTTCAAATACATACTTAACTTAAACTTATTTTTCTTAACTTCTTTAAAACTTACAACTTGTAAAGTTCATCAAAACCTACTCATCTTCCTACCAAAAATAATACTTTCATAATATACATATATACTTAGTTTAAAATACATACTTAGCTTAAAATACTTGAAATCAACATTTAGCAAAATATTTCAAAGCCTGAACATTTTTACTTCAAATAACTTAATACTTATTATTTCAAAAATTCCTTAAGACTCATACTTAAATATTTCAAGGCTAACCCATTTTATTTCAAAATTCACCAACTTTTAACTTGCAAAAATTTCCACCTTTCATACTAAAGCATTTAAGCTTCCATTTCCAAAATTATACTTAGCTTTAAATTAAATTGTCTTACTTCCTTAAATCTTACAACTCATAAAAGTTTTACCAACCTTCACACTTATGAAATAAAGCTTCATATTCAAAATGTACTCAAAATACAAATCAAATTCACTTATTAACACCCCTTTAAATGTTTACTAGTATATATTTAAACATAAAACACTTCTCATTCATTTTTAAGGCTTTCTTTTAGTTCTCCAAAATTATAAGCACTTAAGATTCAAAATGGAGATTTAAAACACCAATTAAATACATATCAAATAACACTTAATTAAACCATAAAACATTACTTGAAAACATTTAATCTTAAAACTCATCCTTTACACATTCAAACTTTCTTTAAGTCTTGGAAAAATACTTAAACATTAAAATACCAAGTAGTGGTTTAAAGCATCACTGAATTACTTAAAAAAAAAACTCATTAACATTAAAAGAACACAAAAGCATGAAGCAAAAATTCATGCCCTTCCTCCTAAGGAGGTTTGGCCAAGTGTAGGGGAAGGAGAAGGGGATGTCCCTCTTCCCATTCAAGCATCTCACCATGCTTAGAAAACATGGAAAATCATATTAAAACTACCAATTAACCAATTCCCCCAAAAAAATCACAAAGAAATCAAAATTCATTCAAAATCTAAAAATTGAAAACTTTAAGAAAATGAAAGGGGAAGGGAAATATTATTGCACTAACCTTGGAAACAAGCTTGAATAGGCTTAGAAAGCCTTATTCCTTAACCTTCTCCTTCCCTTTAGAGGATGGTTCTCCAACCTCTTCAAAGTAGTAAAAAATCAACATTAGAGTTAAGAAATGACAAAAAGAGAATATGGAGCATGATTTAGTGCCTAATCTAACATATCTAAGCTATGAACTACTTAATTAAATCATTATAGTTAAAAATCACAACTTACTTGAACTTGTAGTAAACTCCAATTTCTTGAATTCTATCACCAAATACCATTTTTTTTTGGTTTAATTCACTTAATTTTGGGTAGTTTTGTAAAGAAAATGAAAGAACATGGAGGAGAAAGAGGAAGAAGTTAACGTTGGAGATGGGAGAATAAGGAGAAGAAGATGGGGTTGGATAAGTGTTGATTTTTAAGTAGCAAAGTCAAACTTGGCTATCTCATTTTATGTCAAATGGATGGCTAGGATCTACTCTTATTCTCATCCAATGGCTCTAAATATTCACCAAATAATTTCCTTTCAAATATTATTAAACTCCACCAATTAATTAA
>CANUEX010029899.1:0-36677 GCA_948099535.1 Jatropha multifida | reverse complement strand
TTTAAATTTATTTATTCTTCAAACATTACTTAAATTTCCCTTTTTGAATACTATATTAAACTCAATCAAATACAATTCATATTTGTATTTATTTAATCGGTTTATTCTAAAATAATTCATACATCATATTAATTCTGTCTTTACTGTTTCTATCTTGCTTTGACAACATTTTATTTATTATCTAATCTATCCAAATTTTACATTTTCAGCAATAATCCACAGCCCATCCTTCGGGCAAAACAGTTTAACATTCCATCCGCCATTTTCATTATTTCTCAATTTATCAATATCAACATTTACTCTATTGGAATAATTTATCAATAATTAAACTATCTTAATTCCAAATTTGTACCATTTACAATTTCTTATCATTTGTTCAACAATTCTCATAAATTAATTGATTTCACCATTAATTTAGAATTTCCTGAATTATAATTTCACTAACAATTTGAGGATTCAATTCACAATTAATTTAACAAGTTTTCTTAATTTTAATCAAGTCAAATTAATTTACTACTAATTTAGTTTTCAATTTGTATTTGCATTGAAATTAAACAACTCAAATATAAATTATACCGATCAATAATCGGACTTCAGATTCAAGTTCAGCGCGTAAAATGCAGCATTCTGCCTCCCAGGTGTCTCATCGGAACGCCGTCGGCTGTCACCGGACCGCCGCAGCACTGCTATGTATGGTGGCCGGAAAAACCAAACTATCCAGAATTTTGCAAGGGCACCACTACCAGACTCGGTTTTCACCAAGGATTCCATTTTCGGTGTCATTTTCATGAGATTGAGCTTCCATTTGCTCAGATCGGGCTCGGCAGTCAACTCCTCCGCCATCAATGATGGTTTTGCAATCCAACCATGATACTTGAAATTTTCAAAGGGTAAATGCTCGCAGGGAGAAGGGGAGTCGATCTGGGTTCATCCTTCACGATGGAGTTGCCGGAAATAACGAAAATTCACCGGAATAAGGTAGCAGCTTCATTGCTCCTGTCAATCGGGTTTCTGCTCGATCCAACCCCTTTCCACGCGAATCAAGACCATCCACAAGCTCCCCTCATCGAGCTCTGGCTTTTTGTGTGATCAACCGTCGGTTTTGGGTCACCGGAGGCTGAGGAACGGTGGTGGCAGTGAGGGAGAGTTATCGGGGAGAGAGAGTGTCGCGTGAAAGGGAGAGGAGAGATGGGGTTTTTGAGCGATTTGGTTCAATTTTAGCTTTTATCTAATTAGTTTCTATTCGACTTGAATCGATTTGATCTAACCCAATAATTTAGCCTAGTTTACATTTGATTTAAGGGTTTTTCGATTGAGTTTGACTATTTAAATTTGGTTTTCGGGTTCGGTTTGCAGAATAAAATATTATTTCTCACTAATTCTCATTGGTAAAAATTTATAATTAAATTTTAAATAAAAATTCTTTTAAAAATAAATTAATGGGTCATTTCATTAACATAATCCCAACTAAAATTAACAAATCTCAATCTATACTAAATAATCAATTAACTACCATAATTCTATCAATATACCACAAAATCAACTAAATAATAAATCAATTTTCACAAATACTCTATTTAACTAATTACTCCTTCAAAATACTAAAATTCAAACTAAATACTAAAAATTAACTAATCAATTACTTAACAATATAATAAAATCAAATAATCAAAATTCTAATAATTAACCATAAATATTAAAATTTAGCTAGCTAATTAATTATCAAAATTTAACTAAATAAATACACATTATTCCTCAAATATTAAAATTCACCCAAACAATATATAATCCACAAATTAATCTACTAACTAAAATAATTAACTACTCAAACCATAAAATAATTCAACCAAATATTCTAAAATTAACTAACTAATTAATAAAAAATTTAACTAAATAAATTCTGAAAATTATAAAATTAATACCCAATAATATAAAAATCCCGATGATCCTTGAATCGAAGAAAGAAGAGACTGTGGCCGGTAGCAAGCTAGGCTTGCTGTGGTTGCCGAAAACTGCTGCAACGGAGGAGACAGTGGCTGGCTGGCCTGGTTCATGCGTCAGAGGAAGAAGTGTTGGCTGGAGCTGGGTCTGAGTCGCGCAATGGAGGAGGGAGGAAGAGCAGTGGCCGCGCGAGGAGGAGCTGGCCGGGTCTGAGGCAGCGTTGCTGGTGGTGCTGCGAAGGTATTATGAAATTTCCTAGCTATTATGAAATTTGGCTCTCATTTTTCAATCATTTTGCAAATAAGAGAATAGGCATTGGACTTTTTTTAGGTAGAGGTATGGGATTTTACATTTAAGGCAATTTATTATGTGCAATCACAACAAAATCTTGCATTGTAATTCTCAAAAAAAAAAAAAAAAGTACTGTAGATAACAAGAATCCGAATCCAAGTACCAATTCACCTATACACTTTCAGACACTCGATTGATAAGTCACTATTCTCGAGCAATTTGAAAGTAACTTTCATCAACTCGCACTATTCTGGTGTGAATTTTTATTTATATAATTTTATATTTTGATTTACAACTTATAATCAGATTGACTTTTTTTTTGTATAATAATAAAAATAAATAAATAAAGTTGGTATATAAAAATTGAAAGAATGGGTTCAGCGAATAAGACTAGTTTTCTTGTTTAGTTACATTGTACGTAGAGTCAACAACTGCTCCCAACTCCTAAACAAAGATTACTACTACTATTATGTTAGAGATGACGTATTGATAATGACATGTATCCTTAAATCAAAGGAATTATAAAATAATTGGATAATTTCTTTTCTTCGTTTTTTCCCCTTCTTTTGCATTACAAGTAATTCTTTTCATGTAATTAATGGAAACCAACAAAAATAATAATAAAAGCAACTTATGACAATTGGTCCAGTGGTCGATTTCACACTTGTTCGTGAAATTGATGAAAGCCTTAACATATCCTTCCAATAATTATACATCAAATCAACATTTTACGTATAAAAAGCAAAAACTTCTAAAATTGTTGCACCACAAACGTGGAGTCTCTAAAGACAAATATCATAGGCTATTGAATGTGAAAATTCGTGACCCATATGTTATTGTGGAGAATTTAACGCTAAATCTTGCTCAATGGCAGTCAAAACACAAACAAGTAGATGGTTTCAAAAGGAAAAACAATCTGCTGCATATAATACATTCTCAACCATGAAAATAGGGATAAAGAGTTCTTTAAGAAAGAAAAATAAACAACCTCAAACATGACAAAATTCCAGACTCCTAAACACAAAGGCCATCTCTGCCAGGTAAATATTTTGTACACTCGCGATCCCAAATCCACTACCTCCTCCCTTTTTTACACTCTTAAAACTTGTACAATAAATTTTATCTCCTCTGCAACTGCAAGAGCATCAGTACGTTCGCCGTCTGACCCTCAGGTAGCCTGAATCTAAGGTATATCCTCAAACTAACAATGTACAGTTTTAAGTACAACTGACAATTTTTATTTTCATAAAGCTCCGATCTATCCAAATAAATAGATGGAGCCATTGCTAGATATCAAAAGAAAGAAGGAAGAGGCACTCGTACTATCCTCAGTTAGCTGTACAACTTCTCCTATGACATCTAAGCAGCAGCGGGGTGCAGGGTAAGGATGCTAATCCTCCTCTCTGCAAAAGATATAAGCATTTGTTAGCAAGTGAAAATATGCAACATCTACCCCATCAAGAGTTGGGAAGTACTAGTATTAAGAAAGGAAAAACGTGGCGGAAGAACTGAAAAATCTTCAAGTAATAAGCTATATACATGATTGTTTGTGCTTTAGATAACAAAAAAAAAAAAAGAAAAAGAACATTGAAATTATGCTTCCTAATTTTACTTGGTTGATGAATGACAATAAAATAATTTCAGGCATGCATAGGGAATACGTATTTTACAAGTACGTCAAATTTTCTAGCTACTCTTTCTTTATGATGCTCAACTGCATTATAAATATTTTCCGATGTAAGTTCTCTTGACTCACGGAACACTAAATAATACTCATCTGACCCAGTTAAGTCATTAAGCAATTGTCAAACAATGACTGCGCTAAAAGAACATGGTAATTGGCAACAAAATGATAATGCACTGGAAGTTTCTAGCTAATTTTCGTCCAAATATGTTGAAATAAGATCAAATTATTATAAGCAGCACAAAATGAGTAGATGAGTTACCTCCAGCTGCAACAAGTTTCTCTACACGCGCAACTATGTGCTTCCCGTAAGTATACTTCTTCAGAGCATTTAAGTGAACCTTAATTCGGTTAAGGACTAGTTCAAGTTGCTGGTCATCACAAGTTTCCAGCACTTTCTGTACTACGTAATTAGCAAACTGATCTTTCATCATAACCTGCAAGAACAACAAAACAAAAATCAAAATGAACGTTAGTTTAAGACAAAATTAAATTCTGGAAGCCATCAACTCAAGAGAGATTAGCAAATAAGGTGCATTGAACACCTTAAAGTAGCTAAACAAAATATTTAGCAAAAATGAAAGCACCGCTTCAAATAACTGGATTTTAAGAATGAGAATTTTGTCATTCACAAGAGTAGATTCATCAAATGGTCTAGAGAGAGGAGAGGTCAACCTCATCTTCATAGGCCCATGACTGAAATGGCAAATGCAGAAACATTCCAATAGGACACAAAAATGACTCTTTATTTTGAAGAAACGCACAACATTCCACTCCATTCCTTCTACATGCAGTGCACTCAAACTCCTTCCCTTAGTTGTATCAGATTAGCGTATTTATTTGAGACATAATTGGCATTTGCAAAATTAGACTAATGCCAATACCAATTGAAAAGAACATAGAGACAGCAGAGAAAATGTTGCAAAAGGCCCCTCCCATATCAGCAATGTACTTTTAAGATTCTACCATCATGTGAAAACAAATCAAAGATACTCAAGAAAGACTACAAGCAAAAAGCTTGTTAAGCATTCTCAGTCTATTTAGTTATAGGATGCTAATGGGTACCTGAAGAGGCTCATTTTCATCAGTGGTACCAAGCATCTCGTCCACCAGGGCCTGGCGCTCTACAGGAGTACCGAATGTTAAACACTTTTCTATGACATTAGAAGCAAACTTCTGCTGACTCATTTGAACTATTTGCCCTGTTAATTTCTTTATTATTGCTGAACGTTCATGCGGTTTGCCATGCTCCAGCACATGCTGTAATATTGATGCAATCAATCAGAAAGCATAGTTGAAAACAGGTAAACAAATAAGCATATAGGATGTAAGTCCCCAAGGGTAAACGACGTGAAGAAAGATGGCAGTTATTATTATTTTAATTTGCATACAGGTGGAAAGAAATAGCTTAAGTCTAAATGTCTAATCAATTTATCACATGAATGTCAAAAGCAAATGCTGAACCAAAGTATTTCAGGCACTTGAACTGTGACAATATTTCGCCTTAAATTTTACATGTGACATCATGGTCAGTAATTTACCAAACAAATGAATATGTAGGTCAGTGATTGGAACTGGAAGTACACACCAGCCCAGAAATAAATGATAAGGAAAATTATAATCATACCCCTATATTTTGCCAAAAAAAAAAAACTACTTTACCCTTGTCTTTATGAAAATAAACAGTATGCGCTCATATTTTCAGTCTGTTACAGTATCTTCCCTTCCATCCATTTTTTACGAATTTAGACATTAAATGGTCATGAAATGTTAACCCTGAATTGAACAATACCCTCTTTTTCCTTCCTCTGCACACTTTAGATTTGGAAGGTTTCAATAGTCAACCCATCTTCTCCAAAAGGTCGGCACTCTTTGTTTACTTCCTTTCCATTTTTGTGCGTTGAATGAAGCTGATATCCATTACCCAACTTACTCATGACCTCATCATCGTCAAACCATGACCCTGCTCAACCAAATGCCTTAAAAAGTGCTGATATCATCAAATCTATCCCTCATTCATCCTTATCCTCTCCAAAGCTAAAGGTTCCATTCCTTTGCCTCCACCACACACCATTAATGCGGTTGCCACCAACACCATCAATAAAGCTGATAGCAATGGAAACAATGTTGCTGGCAGCAGCCTTACTTCCCAACGCACCCCTCAAAATGACAATAGTGTTACCACAGTAGTAAGAGAACAGCTCTGCTCCTCTGTCCATGGCTAACACTTCTGACAGCTCTGTTTCCCGAAAGACCCTACCATAATCATACTCAATTCTGCTAATTCCACTTTGATTCATCACAGTATAACCCATCTCATCACCATTACCCATAAAACCAAACAAGCACCAAGCACGCAACTCCTTCAATTAAAGGATTGTGTTACTCTAAAGTTCTCTCACATACCTGCTAAGCTAAGCTAACCTCTTAGGGGTATTTTGGCCACAAATTTAATATCTCTCTCCTTGGACCATCATATTCTACATTGGCTTGCACTTTAAAATCGCAAAAAATGAATGGAAGGGGAAAATAGTTTAGTGGACTGAAAATACGAGATACAGTGGCCTATTTTCAAAAAGACAAGGGTAAAGTACTTTTTTTTTCTGGGAAAAATATAGGGTACAGTTATAGTTTTCCCTAAAGGATATTGCTATTATCTAAACAAGTTATAGTTGTGTAAATTAATTAGATATCTTGTCAAAAAGTGATAGAAAGGTTGGTTCATTTCATTTACATATTGTATATTTCAGTTGTACATTCACAAAATAAGTAGCATAATCAATTCTCTCACCAACTCCTCCATAGGAAAAATGGTTTGAGGACCAAAATGAGAAACATTTAAGTTCCATCCTTCATTGCTATGCTGTTGTTTGTTCTTATGCTCATTTAATAATCTACCAAGGTGCTTTCCTCAAATTTAATAAGGTACGTCTGTTTTTTTTTTTTTTTTATCAACTGAATTGACTTGGTTCCATGAGGCCAGAGAGATCAAAATAATGCACTGTCAAGGAAGGACCCAAGAAGTTATCCAACATCAACCACAAAAGCATAGGTTGATTTATGAACTTTCCTATCAAAGAATGAAATGATAGAATGAATAAATATCTCATCAAGCAAAAAATTAGATGAAGCAGTGATAGTTCAACCTAGGAGCCGCGCCTGAAACTCTCGAATGCTATACTGCTTAAATACTCCCCTAAGACATGATTTGTATTTCCTTACCTTTTCTTATATGCAGCAGATATTTACTAACATATCAAACTATAAAATAATTATCTTCATCTTGAATAGCCATTATTCAGTATAATCTATTTATATTTCCTAGAGATAATATAGATGTATCTCAAAAGGATCATTCATATAAGTACGACAAACCTGTACAACATAGTTTCCATACTGATCTTGTGCCAACATGATAACAGATTGCAAAATCTCATCCATCATTATACGTTGGGTTTTAGCATCATTGCAATGCTCAAGGACTCTCTGTCATATACAATTTGATGCAAATTAGAATCATAACTGATGGACATATATTTAGAAATAGACAAACAACGATACATGCACAAGCAAAATACACATGCATATACACAAACACATAGTCTATATATAGATACATATACATGTATGTATAGGAAAAGAGTATATAAACCTGAATGACCCGACAACCATAGGGATGAGTGGACAGTGTCACAACTTGATCATAAAAAGTTGAAACAATGAACTGTATAGCATCTTCAGGTACACATTCAATACACTTCTGGATGACATGATTCCCATTCTGATCACGTACACAGCGCATAATATGACCATCAAGCTCTGTCACCATTTTTGTTTGCTGGTCCAGTTCAACCACTTCTATAGCCTGGTTACCAAGATCAAAGAGTGAAATCCAAACATATCATTCTATTATAATCAAAAAGTGAAATCTGAGATTTTAATGTGAAACAAAACATCACTCCATTATTATGAAGATAAAATTTTTAAGACATTTTCCCTGAAAGGAAACAGCAAACTTAACATGTCCTCAGTAACGAGCTAAAATACACGATGGTGCTTCAGAACCAAAATCCAATCCATGAGGAAGTGTTACTTAGCATCAAAGAGTTTTTCAGAAATTAAAAAATTTCAAGTAAACAAAAGACTAGATGTCAAATCCAGTGAATGAAAATATCCAAAACTCAAGGGATGCAATATGAAAAAAACCATGATTTTAACAGGTCTAGATGATTCCCCTAACTCAGTTAGTATAAGTACCACTGAAAAGAAGGGAAGTCCAGCTTTCAGTGGATTCTTTCCCCTCAGCTGGGTAAAAACAGAACAAACTGTTTACTCCCCCAACAGTACAAGGCAAGATCATGCTGTAGCAACTCTCTCTTAAGCTAATAGAAAGAATATAGAAGCAAACATCAGAATCGCAATGCTGGGGTTAAAAATAAAAAAACAAAAGAACAAAATAAAGCAAGTATCACAAGGAGGGTCCGAATATACAAACCTTTTGTATCACTCGACAACCATACATTTGAAGGCTAAGAGTCAGAACATGCCCAGTTAGCTGGTCAGCAAGTTCTCTTATTTGGGATGCAGATCCATGCTCAAAAAACTGAAGACAAAAAACAGTTATGCCATGCCTAAGTCATTCATCATGCATACAAGAATATATTGTTATTGAAGGCCCAGCATGACCATCATAGTCATAGGCCAATTAAGTTTTGTAATAAGAAATACCTTTTGAATCACATAATTACCAAAAACATCTGTCATTAAGGAAAGGGCTTGGGGCATAATTTCATTGAAAACCATGTTTTTCTCTTCCGTTGCAGCAGTTTCAAGTTTCTGCTGTATGAATCGACTCCCATACTGATCAGCACTGTTCATCCAAAGGTATTGTACAAGTACAAAATTAAATTTCTGGAGGGCCAAAGTAAAAACACAAAAGTTTGACCAGGAGATATGTACCTGAACTCAACAACATGACCCGCTATTTCCAACAGTTCAAAACATTTAGTTTTATTGCTTTTGAACTCATCAAGCAAAGAGGAAGGAAAACTTTCATCCAGATTACCACCAGATTCTGAGTGCCAAGATCCCATGACACCCCCAGACAGATTACTTATCCCAGCAGTAAAACGCATGTTTCGGTCATTGTGCCTGACAGGACTGCCCGATCCAATAGGAGAACTTGCAAGAAGGGGGGCCCCTATTGGGCTCCCAGGATAGGACATGCCAAGACCAAATGTTGGGCTACCGTAGTAATTATGATTCAAGCTACCGGATTTGCCAAGGTAGGAAACACCATATTGTGATTTTTGAGGAGAAACCAATGCTCCTAAGTAAGCTTTTTGAAGTAGATCCATGTATGAATTACCAAGATACTCCCTATCCATACAAGGGTCATTGAGAGTTGCAAGCTGCGCAGCAGCATATTCATTTGATCTCAGGTATTGAAGATACAAGGGATCCATAAGGGGCACCTGAAGAGCATTACCTGCAGTCTGATTTCCAACTCTGCTGAGATTCTGTAATTCTGGAGCAGCGGCCATTAAATTTGGTCCCAATGCATTGAGTGATCTAGAATCCAATCCAGTTCCTCCCACTGCAGATGCAGCAGCAACATTTTCAAATAAAGGTGGTAAACCACTACTCCCAAGCTGGCTTCCCATCATGGATGGAGATGAAGGGTTCATAGGATACCCACTAAAGCCAAAGTTTGCAAATGCAGAATTCATGTTATCAACATGATGGTGGTCAGAAGGGGAGCCTCCTCTGCCATTAAGAGTTGGTGTCGAGGGCCCATTTAGATAGGAATTAATAGACGAAGTAGACTTATTCAAAAATGGCTGTTGCTTGACATGATTCAGGTTGTGGTCACCTTGCAAATTGAAGAGATTACGGTGATCATCAATGTTATGTTGGCCCCGAGATATTGAGTGACTCTCTTCATCAACTGTTGACAGATTCAATCCAGACAGAGCAGCTACTAGCTCAGCAGACTCATTCAAGCTTGATGAGACACCTTTGAATGAGTTTGAACCGCTCGATTCTCTTTTGTCAATAGAATTGGACCTGCCACCTCCAATGGGTGGAATCCTAGGACTAGGAGCTCTTGCAACATGTTGAAGGTCAGGTGTAGTGCTTCGTGACAATGACGCACCTAAAGCAGAAGCATAGGTATGAGAACCTGTTGCACCAACATTTGGGACCACAGGAACACCCTGTTTATTTGCAACAGAGCGCAAAGCATCAGCAGATGCTAAATCATGAAGGTCAGAAAACTGGGTTTCAGTAGTTTCTATATTATCATCAAATGCATTGCGACTAGCTGGACGAGAAGGATGCCTTGAGATGGGATTTGCATGGCCCATATCATCCTGCATTGTAACACCAAATCATTAAGAAAGGAAACAGGCCAGGAGAAAGTGAAAGACAAGGAAACTCAAGCAATGTCTGAAGAACGGGTAATCAATAACTTAAAATTAAATAAATGACAAGCTGCAATTAAAAGAAGAATTGTCAAAAATCACTCTTTTACAGCAAGCAATTGCAGTGTCAGACATAAAACAAACAACAAAAACTTGTAAATATAAGTTATGTGTTATTTATTTGTCCAAAGTCACAAAATTAATGTACGCATAAACAGAGAAGAAAATGCAAGATTAAAAAAAACATTAGTGCCCTCTCAACAAGATCCAGGTATGCCTAGAACTCCGAGAGAAAGCAACTAAGAAGAACACTAAAATAGCAAGAAGAATAAAACAACAGGTACTCGCTTTCAAATTACTATCAAACTCAACTGCACCAAATTTTACAAAAAAGGAAACCAAAAATCAACCAAACAGACTTCCATTCCACTCTCATGTAAGATTGCTGAACACTAAAATACGCATCAGTGTAGTGTCAGTAAAAACAATAACAATTGGCAACAGATAATGCAAAGACTAACCAGCCCAACAAGGCGCAATTTAATAAGCTTTCATAAATACAAAAGTAGAAAAATAATCCACATTGTCAAATCAAAAACTATGGTATGGGAATTAATTCTCGAAAAAGAACCCAAAAAAGTAACATAACAATAATCAGAACTTTCCAATTTAACGAGCAATATATCAGTAACCTGAATACAGAAAACAAGCTATATGACGACATAGCGATTGCTTCAACAGGTTACTCCAGAAAAAAAAGCATAAAATTAAAATATCACACAAAAAAATCGAGAGAATGAAAATCATGAAGCCATAGAATCTAAAGATCACTAAAAATTTCGAACAGCTGCTGTCAAATGATGATCATTGTTTCATATGCTATAATCAATGCCACGACAGCATGCACCTCACCTAATCCAGAGAAAAAACCACCATATTAAATTGCACTCTACGCTTCAAAATACCATGCAAAATAAACATCATCATCAAGTAATCAAACGAACTGCTTAAAAAATCTCACGAGCGAGAACTAGTTTTTCAAAAACCACGGTAAAACAACACAAGACACTGACAATTCAAGTTTCACCTGAATGATTTCTGCAATGCTCTTTTGCCTGCTTCCTAGGCCCAACCCAGGCAATCCAATCAGCCCATCTCCTCCCCATTCCACTCCTACACCATTTCCATTCTCCTCCTTACCTCCTCCAAACCCTGGCGGCGCCGCGAAAAGTGACCTGTTCCCTTCATTGTTGCCACTTCTACTTCCCTTCCTTCTATCCCCAACCACAGAATTAACTCCACCACCGTGTAATCTCTGTGCAAACCTCCAATCCTCCTTCGACAACAAAGGAGGAGGTAATCTTGGATTTAAGTTAACATTAGAGTAATAATAATTAACGTAAGCTGGATCAGACCTTATCTCCTCCTCGCTCAAGAACCCACCTTTGCTGTTCTTTTTTATACCAGCTAACCCAGTAGCATCAAACAAACCTCCAATCGAGTTTAAAGACCCTTCTACAGTGGGTGGGGCAGACCCACTTCGGTTAATATTGAGTTCTTTCTCTCTGTCACACGCTACCTCTTGTTGTAGCCTTTGCTCTCTAATCAGTTTGCCCAAATCCTCGTTTTTAAGCATTGATCGCATTGATATATCAGGCAAAATCTGCGAATAAGTGTCTGTGATCATTAGATGTGAGTGTAAAGATTGAAACTTGGAAATAAATTTTAGCTAACAATAGCCAAAATTGAGCTGGGTTTGTGTTTTAGGTTCGCAAAAGTTGTTATTGTTGATCAAAACGAAGAATCCATCAAACACGAAAATCTTAGGAATCCAACAAAACCAAAAGTTGTTGATTGTATGTTAGGGGTCTAAAATTATGCTAAAAGAGTATAAATTTGGTAATAAATACAGAGATCAGATTGACAGTGAAGAGTGTTGCAAATGATCAATGATAGAAGCCGCCATGTTTTTTAGAGAGCGAAACAGAAACAAAGACACAGCAGAGGTGAGTTCGAAGTGAGGAAAGAGATGAGTGATAAGCACGAGCGATAGGCAGATCTGAACCGTTGGATTTATGAAGTGACGGCAGGGATCGATTCTATTAGGATTTGTTCTTACATCAGGGTCTTTAGGGTTTTAGTTCCTGTGATTTAATGCCAAATTGATGGCATAAATTTTTTCTTTTTCTTCTTCCTTTTTTGCTAAAAGGTTTGGCAAGATTACAGAAATGTTTAAGATTTGTTTAGATGAGTGATAATACATTTTGGAGTTTAATATAATATAATATAGTTTTATAATTTAATTACTTTTTTCGTTGAGACGATTAAAAATTATGTTTATACTTTTTTTTGTGAAATGATATTTATACTATATAGAATTACAATTATACTTTTTCATTATTTATAATAATTTCTATTTTTTTATATAAAATATATATGGTACAAAGTTAATTTCACGTAGATCACTTGTTCTACTTCACTAAAATTATATAGTAAAATATGATAATTATATATATATATATATATATATGTGCCATGAAAATAATGAGTAAAACATTTAATTATTTACAATGATTTTTTTTTTCTTTACAAATATGAGTTGTGCATAATGAGTACCGTCACCGAGTAATTTCGAATTTGTGAAGAATTATTTTATATGGTAAAAATATAACTTGAGAATAAGATCAATGGTTGTCAAAATAATATTAAAACCACAATAACTTTTTGAGAATGTCAAATAATATTAGTAATTAATCCATTAAATTTTAATTTTTTTTCCCTCCATACATTAAAATATAAAAAATTATAAAGTTTATACGCCAAAATTTATAATTATCCCAAAAAAAATATGCTAAAATGATAAAAATAGGCTCATTTTGTTCTATTGTATTTTTTGTTCGGACACTAAAATAGAAAAAAGATATATAAATTCAGGCACTGAAAAATAACATTATCCTATTAAATAACTGTTTAGAATATTATTAATTATGAGTTGCTGATAAAAAAACGTAATAACAGATACAAATTAGTTGTTGGGTAGAAAACATTTACCAGTTGTATAAATTAGTTGAATCATACACTCTTGGTTTCAAATATTTGGAGTTGGGCCCTAACACATCGAAGCATGAAATTCCCACGTCATAGGCATTACTTCTTAATTATTGCAAGCTATGCTAAACAATTTTTATTTTTATTTTGGAAGTGGGAACCATTCACCAAATTGAATTTAAATTTTGACTTTTGACCAATTTAATTTAAAAACGTTTTCCTGTTAGAAAACGATAATTATAATTTGATTTAGGTCAAACATCATTTAAGTTCGTCTTCTGTTGAATTTTCACTGTAAAAATCATGAACATTGTATTGTGCAACATAAAAAATCTGGATTTTAAAAATAATAATTTTCTTTAAGCCAATGACCGAGGCAGCAAAAGAGATTATGAAGACTCGCATGGAAGAGATATTCTAATTATTCATGTAAGCAAGAGGAGAAGATGCATAGTTGGTACGTAGCCACGCATCATGCATGCAATGCAATGCAAGGAAGCATAAATAATAAAATAATATGTTGTTGAAATATAATACAATATGAGAAAATTAGCTTGTGATATTATTTATTGCAATATTTAAAAAAATGAAATGATGAAAAACTATAATATGTGGAAGAAGACATCAATTGGAAATGGTGGGAGTGAAGAAAGCAATCTCTTACCATTGGATATGATATTATCACACAAAATCAGAGGATAACAATCGATTCAACTTTCAAAAGAAAGGAAAAAAACAATATAATTGATTATCCCAAATGATTATCCACTTGCAAAAAACAACATATAATCCTAATTAAGATGGCTCTAGAATTGATAAAGGCAGCTTCCATCATCACTTCTAGCAGTTGGGTCAAAGTTCTTCGCATTTGGATCAGTGCAACCTTCAGGAACAGGTAAATTAACTTGCTGGGCAGCTTGGCCTCAAATAATAAAAAAGAAAAAAAAAAGTTAATAAAACTCAAGGGTTGATCCAAAAATACTATAATCTTGTAAAACAAGCTAGATGCAAACCTCCCATCAAGGCCTTTATAGGGGATGAAGGAGCTAACCATAGAAAGTTCCACTCTCCATTTGATCTTTGTTGGCATCACCAAGAGCAGCCTCACTCAAGTACGTGTCAGCTAATTGAACTCTCTTCACATTCTCTTGTTCTTGCACAAGCATCTGTCCATACTGAAGAAGCTTGTCAATTGTTATCTTTGGTGTCTCAAATGTAGGTGGCCCTTCTTTTGAGTTCACAAGCTTCTTTCCAACGCCTTCAATTCCAACTCCTGATATCCACTTCCTAACTTCATCGTCATAAACTCTTGCCCTAAGAGCACCAAAGAAATCTGCAAAATATACAAAAATATAGCCTCAATTATCAGCTCAAAGAATTCTGTACAAGGTGAGTTAAGTATTTGACATTGTTACTTACCAATGGATTGGCCAGGGAAGGTGTCAACAAGCTTGACAATGTCGGCCTGAGCGACATTATCAGTCCTGAAAATTCCAGTGCAGACACCAATTCTATCTTCCCTTGTAGGAGCCCAGTAGAATTTCTCCATACGACCATCACGGATAAGAGGAGCATACAATGTGGAGAAATCGTTACCAGTGACAATGATAGGGACGCGAGGGTTATCCTCCTTGTTGTACATACCAGGAAGTTGCACATTTGTCGGGTTATCAGCAATGTTCATGAGGGTAGCGTTAACCATTTGGTTGTTGACTGTGTATTGGGTAGTTCCTCCCATTCTACCAGCTCCTGCATCAAGATCATTGATGAAGAGGGCGCACATTTTTCCCTTCTTGATTATATCAGCAGCCTCACGATACCTTTGCCTGATCAGCTTGGCGGGTTCACCGGCGTTTCCACTTTCCAATTCTCCGGCACTCATCATGATCGGGCTGAAATGTATAGCAGAAACAGTTAATTAAAAAAAGCTTCTTTCTTGTACTGAATATTTCCGGGCTTTAGCTGTATATTTAGTTTGTAAGAAGATAATTGGACTCACTTAATTCCCATCTTGGCAAAGACAAGCTCACATTGGAAGGATTTTCCTTGACCTTTGCCTCCCCAGATACCCAAAATGAGAGGAACCTGCAACAAAATCAAATATTGTTTCTTCTCTTAAGCAGCGAGTTTGAGTCTATCTATCAATTAATTTTAGTGGAGTTGTCCCTTTAATGTTGATAATTTCTAAACAGGGAGAGTTACTCTATCGCGTAGCAGCAGCTAAATTTATACCTTAATGTTAGGAAGGTCCATGAAGTTCTTGCTGATGTGAACTACAAGTTTGTCCATGAAAGCAGGAGCAATGTAGAAACCATCCATGTTGTTGTCCAAGTTGTACCTAATAATTAGTTACAAACTCAAATATATTAGAGTTGTGTCCAAAGTAAAATAATACTGGCTAGAATTATATCAATAGATCAGTAACCAACTAGAGAATATTGTAAGCAAATACTTACTGACGAAGACCAGTACTGATGTACTCATAAGAACTCAAAACAGCATAGTGAGTTCCAGAGTCCATGGGAGCTTGGAAGAGAGAATCAACCATACCCTTTCCTCTTGTAATATCTTGTTGGTCATCAGAAGTGTCATAGTAAAGACCCTTCCATCTGTCCTGGTCAGTCTGTTTCCCCTCATCAATCTCTGCGACAATCTTGAAGTTTCCTGATGAAATCTTGGGGTTGGTGAACCTGTTTGAGTTCACTTTCTTCAAGCTGCTACCCAAGAAAGCTGAAGTTGGGACTGAGGGTCCAGCACTAGACCCGTTCAAGGCCAACTACATCACATATATATAAATAAATCAGAACTAATTGACAATAAATCAAACTTAATCAAGGTTACACATTCTTATCCAAGTCTGATTCCCTCACAATAATTTACGTACAAAAGACATATATGATCCATCTCAACTTTGATTTCCATCTAGCTAAATTTGGCCACATAGAGTTAGTTTCCTCTTTTTTACTTTAGAAATTCTTAAACGAAATGAGATTATCAATCTCGTATTACAAAACAGACACTCCATTATTGAATTTTCTTTTTCTTTCTAATTAATTTAGCTTTAACTGAGGTTGGAATTCATAACTACAAATTGCTGGTTGACTACTGAATTATTATATGCACATGAACAGTCAGAAAGATACATATATAATTAAATATGTGAAGGAAGGAACCCTTAGACAAACAACATCATAAAACAGTTAAAAGAACACTAATTAAGGACATAAGCTATGTAGCTCAAGAACAAGTATTCCAAAGTACATATAATTAAAATTGGCGGGAAAGTTTATAATACCGGTGCCCGGTTGGCAGCTCCAACGGTGGAGATGGTGGCAGCCATTATGAGCAAGAGAGTAAGGAAAGTTGCAGAGTGCGAGATACACTTGCAAGCGAATTATTCAGAGTGGTCTTTGACGATAAGAGAGGAGTGAAGTGCAGACTTATAGCAGTTTTTTGGGTGAACAGCAATTGCTTTCTTTTGGAATTGGATTTCAAATTCTTAACGGCCACACAATCAAGATTGCCCTGAATGCCACGTGGCGCAAAGTTAGTTGCTCAGGACTTGAGCCCTCAACAGTCTTGGAAAGGTTAGCATTTGGTTCTGAGGTTAGCATTTAAGATTGTCTCTTTACCACAAACCTTTTGATATCTTATTGCCACACAAGATTATAAACCAATACCCTTTTGTGTATTTTGTGTATTGTGATAATTTTTTTTTTGTTAAAAAAATTTGTGAAAAAGAAAATGGGATTAAAGACAGAGTGAATATGAACAGTTTGTGATTTTCAATTGCTTCCTTCTTTTGTCTGTTTTTTAAGAATAATTGAAGCTGTATTTTACGGCCATCTCAATCATAAACATTATCTTAAAAATTATGGGAAATATTATAATTTTTTCAAAAATTCTATAAAAAAAATTGACAAAAAAAACTCATAAAAGGATACATAGCTATTTTCTTATAAAAATAAATATCAATTGGCTAATAAGCAACTCACCCAGCCAATGAAATTTTCTTCATATGGCAGCCAAAAAGGTTTTTCCAAAACTGAAGAAAGAACAAAATAAAATGCAACCACAGAATAATTGGATGAGGAAAGCTTGAGGCCCACGGTATGGCATTTAAAATATCTATCTATCTATCTATCTATTATTATTATTATTATTACTATTAATTAATGAATCTTAACACTTTTGAGCATGTTGAAACAGGGGAAAGGTTTTGGCCCAGGCTGGAACCTCCAATGGACCAGCCCATGCTTGTTGGGCTCTTGGACCAAAAATAATAATAATAATAAATTTAAAAGAAAATTTTCCATACATAATAAATACATATATATGGCATGTATGTAGAGTTAGAGAGATATATATTGGCCTAGTTCTACATATATATACCATATTTCTATGTTTAAATAACTCTAATTTATATTTAAATGTTATCTATTTTTAAATATAGTTCTTAATCTAATGAATAATTTTATTTAGCCATTTAAAAGACATATTCAGAGCATTGTAACACTATTATTTTAACCCGTTAAATGCTTCAATTATAAAATTATATCAAATTAAACCATTCAATTTATAAAATTATTTTATTCTCGAACTTATAAAATTAAATTAATTAAATACTTATTGGATAATTAAAAAATGTAAAAATTTTTATTTTAAAAGTTATATCAATAAAACATCAAATCAGTATTTTGTATATGATAGTAAAAAATCCTAAAACAAAATTTTCGGTGAGATAGATGTTTATATTTATATATCTGGCCAATTCCAAGGTGAAGGAAACAAGTCCTGAAGACAAGTGGTAACCCGTTTTGATCTCAGTGCTCAATGCAAAAAACAGAGTGACCTAGGCTATACCTCCTTCAATCTTTCTAGCTTTTGATAATTTTATTATTCAAAATCACATATATGGTACCTCTCAAAAGAACAATCACATATATAGTATAAAGGAGGAAAAAGTGTATCAAATTTGCCAAGAAGAAATGAATGGAATGACTCTCTGCCACAAATATGCAGGAAAACTGAATTACATCAATGGTTTATCCTAATAAGCCAGCTAATTGAAATATTCCCACACAGAACTTCAGTATTATTTTTCAAAATTTCCCAATTTACATGAAGCTGATATGTTTCATAGAGCAAAATCATAATACAGAACTCACCATCCTGTAGAGAAAATTGAAGCTGATATGTTTCATCACTGGTTAATGGAAAGTATAAAGAAGATGATCATGTTAATAAGATGTTGACCCTCTTGTATGGTCTTGGAATTGATGACAGGTTGAATTATTGAGAAACTATGGAAAGCAAATTGCTATTTTTGCCTATAACCTACAAGACTTGAACTTTATTCATTTGGAGTTTGCTGCAAAAAACAAGTTCAGTGGACATGCAAATATAGGCATGGGATAAGAGCTAGCATGCAAACCTAGCATCTGCAAACGGATAAAAATTGATCATTTTTTCGTGATAGAGAAAGACACTTTCATCGTTAAACTCGAAAGCGGGAAAAGAAAGCTCCCTCCACCATCCCAGAACACTTTCTCCCTTGTCATTCATACAAATTCATTCAAAACAAAAAAAATACACAGTTATGAAAAGACAAAAAGTAAGAAAAAATGTCATTGAAAAATGGCATTTTGTCTCCCATCTCTCTCTCTCTTATTTGCCCATTCTCGCTTTCTAGAGCCTCAAATCATATAAGAAGAGATAAAGAAAAAAAGTTGAAGCACTTGCAAGTTGCTACTGTTGCTGATAAGCATGTGAGTGAGTTTCCCTGGAAGAATTAGACGACTGACTCCTGTTTAAGACTTCAGCCACCGACCCATTATTAATAAGTGGCCAACAGCCAAACCTGATAATATGTAGCAATAAAAAATGCATCATAATGGAAATTTTAACACATAATGCAGGATTAGAAGCCGCATAATTAAGGGAATTACTACAATCAGACAAAAAGCTGTCATGAGTCATGGACTCTATGTCCAATGCCTAAGCTATGAACTCTGCATATAAAAATATAAATTTGTTCTCTTCAGATAAAAAGAGCATGTTTAAAAGCCGCAATGCACCCATTCCTACAGCTTGATTTTGACAGAAAGGATAAAAAATTTCTCAGATAACATATCATAATTTCTTTGCTAAATTACTGGCGAGCAAGAAATTATGAGCGTGAACATTGGCAAATCAATATTTTGGTTACCTTTTTGTTATTACGGAGAGTTGGGTTGCTTTCAGAAGTAGCAGCAGACCATCACAGAATGAAATGGTCTTCATCTGCAGCAACTGCACAGAAAGTACAGGTTATAAAGTCGATACAATTTGACGTGTACATATTGTTTCTTACCATCATTGTCACTAGACATGAAAGCTTTATCATAATTGCCAAATAAGCGGGGCAATAACTGTTGGATTAGCCTAATAATGACATTGTTAACAGAAAATACGATTAAAGGCAATTACATCTCACCTTTAGAGCCCAACTAATAATAATGATGATTAGGTCTATATTAATGAATAAATGCACTTTGAAGGGCACGAATTAGGAAAGCTTACCCAATTTGAGAATGACAATTGTAGGCCATAAAGGAGACCCAAAAGAAACCCACTTTTGAGAAAAGTGAAGAATGTCCCTTAGGCACAACAGAAAGGGTTTTGTGACACTTGTAAGTGATGATTATAAAGAGAAAATCTCAACACTAGTTCCTAAACGAAACACAGCCCTAGTACAAGCAAAATCAGCTTGACACAGATAAGTGAAAAAAGGACAGGACAATGACAGGCCTGGGCTCTTCATGTGGAGCATGCAAGTTCCTAAGAAGAAAGTGCACGAGTGAATGTGTCTTTGCACCTTACTTCTGTTATGAACAGGCTGCAACCCATTTTGCAGCAGTGCACAAGGTGTTTGGAGCAAGCAATGTTTCAAAATTATTATTACACCTGCCAGTACAGAATCGAAGTGATGCTGCTATTACCATATCATACGAAGCGCTGGCTCGGATGAGGGATCCTATATACGGTTGTGTTGCTCATATTTTTGCACTCCAACAACAGGTTTCTTCTATGTTATTTCTCCAACATCTGCACAATTACCTTAAAATTTAAGTCAGTTTAGCTAAAAACACAAATTCATGCATTCTTTGACTTGCTTGCAGATTGCCAGCTTACAAGAGGAGATAGAAATTCTTGGGCATCAAATGGCTAATCTCACAGTTGGTATTGCCAGTCGTGGAAGTTCAGAAACAATTTCAAACCCAAACTGTTCTTCGCTTCAAGATGCCATCAATATGCAATATTACCAGAATCAACCAGCTGAACAGGTGAACAATTCAGGATATGCAACTGGGAACCAAGCTTTTGACTGCCAAATGAATGTACAACTGCCTGTTTATGAATGCGAAGACCTAAACCTTTTCTCTGATTCCCAACCAAATTCTTTAGAAAGACTCCTTGAAGTAGTGGATCAAGAGTTCTCCCCATATTGCGCGTGGATGAACAGTGGGAACAATGCAAACTGAAGCTGAAAATTGGGACCAAGAAAAGTATTTTTAGCAACTAGCGCAACTTCATGCTTTTGGCTCTGGAAAAAATTATGTAAATAACCATGATTTTCAAGAAGAGGATGTAGGTTAGTCCAGTTTGAACTAAGCTTTTGTTGTCTACAAAATTGTCTTTTGTCACATCTCCACTAAAATAATAGATACTGGGCCTAGCAAAGGCAAAATCTCAACTGGATGGCCATGTTAATAGTAATAATAATTCATAACCATTCTGAAATCCTGTTTAGAAAATTTGATACTGGAAGGTTACTAAAAATAGAAAAATCACCGCCAACTTTAGCGGCTAGAAAGAGATAATTGGCAGAAACTACACACACAGAATTTAATACAAAGAGGTAGCTTCATAAATTAAAATACACCGATGTAGCATATCCACGCCAGGGCAGAAATTTTTCTTAGGATTTATAGCCATGGAAATACATCACATATATGGATGACAAGACAAGTTAGTTTAACAATATAACCAAGGTCAAATTTAAGTTTTATTGCTGAAAAGTAAGTCCTCCAAGAACCTTTTGACAGAACATCATTATAGAAGAACTTGGTGTGTTTCTTCCGAAAATCTATGTCATATCATGTGATGGCATCACACAGGCCAATAAAAATACTTCAAAGAAAATAGGCCATATGCATTATCCATATATTTTCCAGCAAGAGTTGGCTTTCGTCAATGTCAGCATTTTAAAAAAAAAAATCTAAAATATATTCCATCATATGGTGCATTTTTTTCCCCACTTAAATCAAATACATGCATCAAGAACACTGCATTTGAATCAAAGGCAAATATCTCGTCATAGAGTCACAAGGATCGCAAAAGTTTTAGTTTCTTCGGTAAGTATTGCCTTTTTTAATTTTCTGGCAATGTAAAAGTAGCCCTTCAATAGTTTAAAGAAATATTCACCATCAATTTATCATTGATAGTCAACCCAAAAACAGAGACTGCAATTTTAAGTGACAATGCTCTTCTGTAAAAAAATGCAGCATAAGCGCCTCTTCTAAATTAAAAAAAAAAAAAAAGAAACGAAAGAAAAAAACTACTTGAAGCATCCCCTTCAAAGTGGTGGTCCATGCTGCAAATTGGAAAAAGAAAATCAGGGATCAGAAATCAATTAATGCAGAAAACTATAGCAGGAACTAAATTAAAAGAGACTAACCTGTCTTATGAGCACCATTCTCTAGCATTTTGGAACATCTTTAACCATGGGCTAGGACCTTTCTTGTCCAAATGCCAGTGCTTTGGGTACCATGGAAACTGCCACATCAAGAAGCAACGTTCTGGATGAGGCATCATTGCGAGATGTCTCCCATCAGGAGAACAGATTGCTGCCACTCCTAGGGGAGAGCCATTCAAATTGAAAGGGTAAACTTCCGTAGGATTCCCATCGTCATCACAATAACTAACTGGGGCCAAGTTTGAATGAATCACGCGATCAAAAACACCATCATCAGGGAAATATGCTCTTCCCTCACCATGGGCAGCCCACACACCAAGCGTACTACCTTCCATACCTTTAAACATTATGGCAGGTGAGTCATTTATTCTCACACTTGTAAAGCGGCATTCAAATCGACCAGACTCATTGTGAATAAACCTAGGTTGTGACGGGTCCCCACCAGCACCATGTGCACCCCCAACTTGGGGACCTGGGACCCAACCCAATAGAGCCATGAGTTGACACCCATTGCAAACACCAAGACTGAAAGTATCAGGCCGCTTATAGAACTCCTGAAATTGATCCAGAAGAGGCTGATTGAATCTAATGGAAGCAGACCAGCCTTTTGCAGAATCGAGGGCATCAGCATAGCTAAAACCTCCCACAAACACAACTCCGCGGAATTCTTGAAGAGATATAGCTCCCTTCAGAAGGTCTGACATTGTAATATCCCAGGGTTCAAAACCAGCAGCATAAAATGCTGCAGCCATCTCTCTGTCCCCATTGCTGCCTTCCTCTCGAATCACAGCCACTTTCGGTTTTGAAGTTGCAATCATATATTTATAATCTGTTACAGAAGGAGTAAAGGACAATTTCCAGAAAGGTTCTTTCCTAGATTTCAGACCTTCTCTCTCCAAGTCCACACAAGAAGCTAATCTTTGGAACTTTTCCAGATGAAAACTGGTTTCTTCCCACATATCTCTAAGGAGAGAAGTTTCCACATTCAGATGAGTTACCCGATCAACTTTCAGTTGTATCAAGGGTGAGGTAGTCACTTGTCCAATGATATCAGCAGAAACCCCCCTGCCATTGAGCTTTTGCATTACAACATCCAAATTCTTTCTGCTAACCTCAAGAACTAGACCAGGCTCTTCTGCAAAAAGTGTTCGGAGGAGACTGTACCCTTGTGAAGTCAAGTCCATAGCAATGCCACAATTTCCAGCAAATGCCATCTCCATAGCACAGACTAGTAGTCCACCATCACTTATGTCATGGCCAGAAGAGATAAGCTCACCTTCAATAAGATCCTGGACACCCTCAAATACACTTTTGAGGTAAGGAACATCATCAATATCAGGACAATCATCCCCAATTTGGCCAAAGGCTTGAGCAAGAGCAGATGCACCTAGCCGCCGCTTTCCTTTTGCCAAATCAATATGAAGCAACAAACCATCGTCTCCCAACTTCAAATCTGGAGTTACCGTTTTTGTTATGTCAGGACAAGTGACGTACGCACTGATAACAAGATTACCAGGAGCCTTAACAACCTCACCACTTGCATGGGCAGCCATTGACAGGCTGTCCTTCCCCCCATCAATAGCAATCCCAAGTTCAATCATAGCTTCAGAAAGAGCTGTGGCAGCATCAAACATGTCTGCCCCTTCTCCATCAAGCTTGGCAGCATACATCCAATTTCCACTTGCTTTGACATCAGACAGGGAAGTAACCTTAGCCCAAACTAGATTTGTGAGTGCTTCTCCAACAGCCAATCTTGCCATTGCCTTTGGATTAATCAGACCTTTGATCGGCTGCTCTCCAATTGCGCATGCACCTCCAGTCAAGCCGGTGTAAGTCTGTGCAACAACGGCAACATCAGCAAGCGTAATCTGCAAAGGACCAACAGTTTGCTGCTGTGCTACAAGACCTGTAACACATCTATCCACTTTTGTTGTCAAGAAACGCTTCGAACATATAGAAGGAAGTCTTAATACCCTCTTCAATGCTTCCATCACTGTGACCCCTGGAGCAATGTCAAGTGCTTCTCGTGCATGAACCACACGACGGAACTCAAAAGTCTTTTGAGGCATATCCCCAAGTACTTTCTCCAGCTCAAGATCCACAGCTGGAGGAGGAGTAGGGAGTCCACTTGAATGGCATTTCTCAATCGCCAAGCTATCTACCAAAACAATTCGCCCCTCACCATTGATTGCCCCAATAACAGCCATTGACAATCTTTCTCTTTCACAAATTGATTGTAAAAGATCATGACACTCAGGCTTCACCAAGATTGCATCTTGTTCCTGATATTCTGCCCCCCATATCTCCAAAACAGACATCGTATGATCACCAACTACAATTTTCCGGATGTCAATAACAGCACCCTTTGGATATATAATTTCCTTAACAACATTACAGTTCCCACCAGCTCCCTGATCATGGATGCTGATAATTGGATTGTTCTCCCCCAACTCAACACAGGCACGAACAACACGATAGAGTTTTTGTGCCATTTCAGCATCTCCCCGCTGTACAGCATTAAAATCAAGCTCAGCATCATTCTGCCCACTCACCATGCTCGATGCAGCCCCACCTCCCATTCCAATACGATATGCAGGGCCTCCAATCTTTACAACCAACATACCAATGTCAGGCTCTCCTTTTGTTATGTGGGTGTGATCAATCTGTCCAATACCCGCACTAAACATAATTGGCTTCACCCACTCTCGTCTCTCCCCACTTGGAAGTCTCATTCCAAAAGTTCTAGTATAACCCTGAATCAATGGCTCGCCAAATTTGTTTCCATAATCTGATGCCCCATTGCTAGAATCGATAAGAATCTGCAAAGGTGATGCCAAGTTTGAAGGATATACAAAAGAATTATCTTCCCATGGAGCATAAGACCCCTCAATCATCAGGTTCCCAACACAGTAACCAGCTACACCTGCAATAATCAATGAACCCATACCTGTTGCATGAGTATCCCTGATTCTACCCCCAGCACCTGTCTCTGCCCCAGGATAAGGTGCCACAGCACAAGGAAAATTATGGGTCTCAGCTGTGAATAAAATATCAAGGTCGCGAGTGATTGCCATCAGTGGACATGGAAAACCAGGCTGTACCGGCCGCAATACAATTACATGAAAGCCCTTAATTGCACTAGAATTATCCTTGAAACCAATTACAGAATTATTCAGATTCGCCTGCAAAGTGCTCTTCACAATCTGCATAAGAGTTCTATCCATGGGCTTTCCATCAATAACAATCTTACCAGTAAAAAACCAGTGCCTACTATGCTCGCTATTGGATTGTGCAATGTCAAACAATTCTACAGTTGTTGGATCCCGCTTGATATCCTCCATGAACAACCGAGCATAATACTGTAAATCTTGTTCATCAAAAGCCAAACCCATCTCCTGATTAATCTCTTCCAAAGCCTTCCTCCCCCTCTCCATAACAGGCACAAACCGAATTTCCTCAGGAACAACATTAGTCTCAAAAGATGTCAGCTTCTTGGTATAAATACATTCAGTCATCCTATCATGGACCAGTTCAGCAAACGCATTAATTTGATCTTCTTGCAATATTCCCTTGCTATACAGCAAGTACCTCCTGGACCGTTCCATTCGAGTAACTTCTGTTAACCCACAAGCACCACAAATAGACACAGCATTTGAAGACCAAGCAGTTGTAAAAGACAACCTAGGCCCGACCTCAACTATCACAGTATTCAATCCTGCTTTTTTCTTCTTTTCAAGAAAGCTCTCAGTACCAAAATTTTCCGGCTCATATGTTTCCTGAAGAATCCACTTAAGCACCCCAAGCTTCTTCTCACTGGAAATTTCAGATTGAAGCGCAATATTAAAACATTGCTCAGTCTGCAACCCAACAATCTCATTGGAGATTTTTCTTTGAGCCAACTTAAGCAATTCAAGAGTTGCACTGTCTTGAATCAATGGCACGCGATAGAAATGGATAATTTCTTGGGCAGTCTTGTCAATGAAACTAGATTGCTCGTCAAGACTGCTAGTCACACCAGAAACCACTGCTCTGGGCTTTGATTTAACACGACACCTCAATGAAACACCTCTATCATTAAATACACCCAGAGGAGTCCTATAACTATGAAGTGTACCCCATAGCAACTGATTTCGCCGATTAATAGGCAAATCTTTCTGCAAAAACAGAGTTTGCCTAGATACACCCTGTAATGAAAATCCAAATAAGAACCCACATATGTTTGAAATAAGAAACCCTGTAATTTTCACTAACCAAAAAAGAAAGCAGTGTTAAAGTAAAGCACTTACTTGCAACAATTGAGTTGCAGCTGTGATCTCTTGGGCACCAACCATTATACAAAGCCTATGCAAACCAATTAGATATCAGAAACAAAAATTCAACAATGATAATGATGATTACAAACAGAAAAAAGAAGAAGCAACTGGAGGATTAAAATTTCAAAACACAGGAAAACAAAGATTACCTCGTTGCCTGCGACTAGAATCGCAATTGTGTATAGAAAGTGGGGCGACAGACCGAGAAAGGACTAGGGTTTTGCAGTGTAGTGGTAAAACCCTACTACTTTTGGCCCGAGTGAAGTTTTTTTCTTTTTTCAATTCTGCCGGAGGAAAGTTTTCATCTTGAGAATCTGACTGATTTTTTTTATATTATTATTATTATAGCTATTGGTGGAGAGAATCTGTGTCTCAATTTTCGTGGATTGTTCTTATTCTTATTCGTATAATAAGAAGCTTTTTTTCCCTAAAAAAAAGGTTTTTTTAAATTTTTATTAGCATTTTCAGAAGCTTTTTGTTATGCTATATTAATTTTTTTTCCAACTATAATATGAAAAAAGTGGTAACTTTCAATTTCATCGTACTTAACTTCCAATTTCAGACGACAAAATGTATTAATTAATAATTAGTCACCCAATAAGAAAAATTTTAGGGTTCAAAACTTTCTTTAATTATTTGCCATTACTACTTATTTCAATGACAATTTAAGCATAAATTAACAAATTGATATCCAACAATTAGAGCTCTAATTTAGCAAAAGCGCTTGCTCCCGAGATTTGAATGGAAAAATTCATATTTACTAAACCCATTTAATAAATAAATCAATTTTAAATTTGAGTTTGAATTTATAAAAGAATAAAAATAAAATTATAAATTGTAAATGAGTGGATTTCAAGTTTAATTTTTTACGTTCGAGTTGATTATTATAAAGTCAAATTTGAACGCAGCTCAATTAGATTGATTTACTTCCCTATTTAGGTACAGAAAGTTTTGTTCGTAAATATTATATATATATATATTGGGAAAAGCAAATGTGTTTTCTTATGCATTCCGACTTGGAATTTTAGTTTTTGGTATGAGGAAAATAAAAAATTTAATTGCATAAATTTAAATATAATATAAGTACAATTTCCAAATAAAAATTTCATGACAAAACTACTCATCCATCTTGCCTTCTAACAATAATATTTTAGGAGATAAAAATAAATAGATTTCCAATTTTAAATTAATTTCAAACGAGAAAAGTATATTTATGTTTCCAATTTCCTCTGGGTTGTGTCGAGAAGGAAGACCATTCACAAAGCCCTAATTTGAAAGAAAGACCTCAACTCACTAAATGGAGAAAATTCTTGCAGTCGACGGGACAAATGTTCAGAACATTCTAAGAACGAACTGCAAATCAGACACCGAGTTACTCTGAACGCAAATGTTCATAGCATTGTAAGTTGGAAAAACAATAGTTTATATCTATAAGCACGTCAATTACAGAAAAATTCACAATATTATCATTTAATACGCAACATTTTGATTAAGCAAGCAAAGAATACTTGGGATGTCAGTCAATTTTGTCTCTTTACCTCTATATCTAACATTGAAAATTTTTCAACAATCTTTCCAAATTCAGACACAAACATCAATCCAATTTGCCTTCTAGTTCTAAATCATTTTCCTAAAATTTGCAGAAAGTTAATGTCACTCATAGACACATGGAATACACTTGTTGATCTTCCTTTCAATATCTATCTACTTCCTTGAAAAACTTTTAAGCCTTTGTGAATACATCAACTACCTTTGACCAAAGAGAAGAAAAACTGTGACTCAAAAGTCCTAACTGGTGACTAACCCAAAACTACTTTAACCAACAAAAATACTATATAAATCAGATAAACTCACCGTGCATGTATATCTCACGATTACTGTTAGAGTCAGCTTAAAGCCACTATAAGAGGTAAATTTTCAAGATTACTCTCTCTCTCTCTCTCTCTCTCTCTCTTATTCTATCACATTTGAGAAATTGATAATCATACATTGGACTAAACAATCAAACAAAATTACAATAATTGAATGAGAATCCCAAGTTGTAACTGTTATGACACCATATCCTCTAATCTATGTCGAGTAGAAACTACAGTAAATACAGTCTATTTTCAATATTTCCCTTTCACATAAACAGTCAGCATTTTGATATTATTACATTATCTAGACAAAAATTAATAACAAGAAATAATCACACCATACCTAATTACTTAAAGAAACATATGAAAGATTTATTTTTCCATATGGCTAGATATAAGGGGCCATTTCTTTTTCTTGCATTGGACGAGCTACGCGTACTCCGTCCATAGAAGGATTCAAATTCGAAACCTCTTAACAGTCCAACCCAGATCCAAACTATAATGGGATCTCCCTGAGGGCCGATAAAAGAACTACCACATTTGCAGAACTGTAAAAATTTTCCTGGCAGGATAAACTGATACCATATGGCCACATTGAGATATTTGAATTCAATGCGCCATTTAACAGTTAGCCAAACCATCCATTTTAAGGCACGGGGCAAGAATCAACCCCACTACTATCCTTTTCTGAAGTACGATTAATTACAAATCAAATTGACACCTAACTTGAAATTCTTTCCATTTTCCTCAATTATATTTCACAGTATAATCATTCAATTCATGAAGAAAAGTAAAGTACAATCTACATGCTTACCATAAGAAAGAAAAAGAAGATTTTTTTTTTTCTCTGATTCCTGCTATAAAAATTTCCATTTTACACCGACTTGAGTTCTTGAAAATGCTTCTTTACCTACAAAAGCAAAAGAATACGAAAGTTCTTCCAAAAATAATCAAAAAGAACTTTGATTAGAGAGAAAATTAACAGATTCTTCCACAAGTTTTAACACACAGCGAAACCCGTTTGATCAAAGGTAGCTATTTTTTTCTTTTTTCTTTTTTCACAACTAATCCAAAAAGTCCTACCTTTCTTTGCTATGCTTACATGAAACTGTCCAGAAAGAACACTCTTTGAACATATCACTATATCAAGTCAGCTAATCCAAACTAACAACTCTACCTCCGCTCTCTCTCAAAAAG
Organism: Jatropha multifida; assembly: GCA_948099535.1. Taxonomy (NCBI): domain Eukaryota; kingdom Viridiplantae; phylum Streptophyta; class Magnoliopsida; order Malpighiales; family Euphorbiaceae; genus Jatropha; species Jatropha multifida. Next base: position 7,188 of record CANUEX010029899.1, on the reverse strand, counting down.
AGGGAGGTGGTCTAGGAGGAGGAGCCCAAAACACCTCATGTGGCATTTGCCCATTGGGTAGCAAGTTAGGAGGCAAATTGAATACAGGCATTGAACCAGCCTCGGCTATAGGCTGAGATGATTGAGACCCTGAATTATTAGCACCAACACTACCGCCGCTACCACTGCTGCCGCCGCCACCACCAGCATTAGTCCCTGAAGTCACTTGCTGCTGCTGCTGTTGCTGCAATTGCTGCCCGTCCTGTTCTTGTTCTTCTAGTGGCAACCTTTCAAAAGTAGCGTTACTAAATGTTGCTGCTATCACCATTACTGGCCCTGCAGCCACCAGTTGCCCCACCACTGTTCCTCCTACCACCTGACCTTGCCCACCAGCCAAATATACAGTCAGCCCTGTTGCGCCTGGAGGCGAAGGAGCAGGCAGAAATGAACCTGATAAGGATAAAATTTCAAACCTTCCATGAAGAGTAATAACCCCACCAGGTGCTGCAGGTTGCCTAAGAGTAACATTAGTTACTATCCCACTTCCACTAAGAATCGAAACTCCACGGTGGCGGCGTTGAGCAAAATTAGAAATGCTCTCGGCAATATCACTGCCTGAGCTGATTTCAAGGACATGGCTGCGGAGAGAATTAGGGCTTTCTTTAGTAATGACAACGGGTGGTTTCGGTTTATTCTTTGAACCAGGTGGCCGGCCTCTAGGTCTGCGAGACGAGCTGCTGCCGCCGCCACCTGGTTCAATGGTTTCAAGAGCTGTATTAAGATCTTCAGATTCTTGGTTGTTGTCTCTGCTGTCTTCCTGTTCTTCTTGGTTTTGGTTTTGGGTAGGGGTGGTGATGATGGAGACAGTTTTAGGGCTATTAATACTATTGGTGGTGTTTGTTTTGGTAGTGTCAATATAATCTTGTTCTCTACTTGAACCCAACCGATTGAAACCAGCAGCATCTTCTTCTGGGTTTCTTAGATGAAGAGATGGAGATGGAGAGATTGGATCAATACCTCTCGTGGCAACATTTCCTGCCCACCAGCGATTTGCCATGTTTGATTCTTGAAACTAGGACCAAAAAAGAAAAGCAAAGAAAATTAAAGAACCCAAAAAAGGAAAGAAAGAAAGAAAGAAAAGATGCTTCTTGTATTGTCACTATTTATCTTTTTCTGTCTCACTCCATCACCAATGCCTTGTTTGAATCAGAAAACGACAAGCACACATCAATGGAAGCTAGACTAGTTAGTGCAAATATAGCTCATCACCTTCTATTTTTTTCCTGCTTGAGATCTCCAAAAACAAAGTATATATATATATAAGATACAAATCCAAAACCTTATCTTTTATTCCTCACCCAAAGAATCAACGAAACCCAGATAATAACGACAAATGGGTTTCTTTTGTTTTGCATGAATATCAAAAACCCTAACCATTAACCTCCAAGTTCAAAAAAAAAATATATCAGATCCAACAACCAAAAAAGCCAAAACCAATTTCTCAAAACCAACAACTCATAAGAGATCTAGTCCCCAATCAACTTTAAATCAAACCACAATACTTAAAAAAAAAAGGGTCACCTCCTCCAGATAAAGCCCTTTCAAAACAAAAACACACCCATAGCAATGGAAACTAACTCACCCGCTACATGAATACGTGAGCAGTAATAGTGTAAAGCTTCTGGTTAATCTAAAGAAACTATCTTTCCACTTTCTCCGTATGTCTTCCTGCACAGAGTCAGGTTAGTGAGGCAAGTCGGTAAAGAGCAGTGGAGCCTCCGTGTTTTTCTAGCTAGAAAGTAGGTGTCCACGAGAAGAAAGCAAAACCCATTTCGCCCCACGAAATATATAACTTTGGTCAACTGAAGACTTACAGTATTAATTAATCCAACTTTGTTACCTATTTTTGTTCTATCAAGATAAAATTTTTAACCGCAACTGACGAAACCATTAGAGTGACAAATTAGTAAAGTAAATATGGCTTCATCTGTCAACAATACAACCAATTACATGATGACAAATGGCATGATTATAAAATAAAAATAATAAAAAAAAGTAAAAACAAGTGATTATCTTTTACTGACTAGAGGGTCTCAGGTACTTTCAATTGGATCCACTTGATAAGAAAGTTAAAATTAAGGGAGTCAATTGATTTTATTCAAAATAAGAGTGACCAAGTCTATATAATTTATGGGGCAAAATGGTATGGTATCTGGCATTCAAAAAGAGCTGCGGTGCAAGTTGTGGGCGTACGTTAAAAAAGAAGCTGGGCGTACGATAAGGATTCGTGCGGTTTTGCAGAGAGTGGTTTTGGGTTGTCTGCTAAGTTGTTCAATGGTTTTGTGGTCTTCTAGTAGAATGAGCTTTTCTACTCTGTACCCAACAACACATACCATAAAAGATCTCACCAATTACCCATACACACACACCTCATCAAATACATACCATAATAGATGCATCTCACCCACTTTCTTCAACAAATTGCTAATTCTCATTTTCATACCATATACGATTAAGCGTCTCTAAATTCGGTTTAGGGTTCACTTACAAATTAAAATAATTAAATATAAATATTTTTTATTTTTTTCTAAAAATGGTAGAAAATATTTTCATTTTGATAAAATTTATTTTTATTGATTTGATATATAAATAGATTCATAAACCGAATTTGAGTGAGTTAATCCTTACCTATATGTAATTTTCATTAAATCTTAATCATTTTTAGAAAATAATTTATTATTAAAAATATTTGTAAATAAATATAGTTAAGAAATATTAAATTTTTTTAATTTATAGAATTACAAATATATTTATAGTTTATTATTAAATATGAGATAAAATGCATAAGTCCACATATAATGATAACTATCATAAGTAAGAGATTAATAAATGTGTAGTCATATATTTGTAATAAATTGGTTAATATAAAAAATATTTGACCTTTTTAAAGAAAAAGTCAATTTCTTTTCAAAATAACTTTTAATTATAAATATATTTTCTTAGACACTCTAAACATTGAAAATCTTTTTTTTTTTTTTTTATATTTGCATAGGGTACCATAGCCTGTATCAATTTAAACGGTCTACAAATTTGATTAACCTCCGTTCATTCTCAGAGGCGAAGGTACTGACCCCGTAAAATTTGCATTCGAATGATCAAATTTATGATTTAAGTCATGTTGATCAATTCTACAAGTACTCTTTACTTCCTCATAATAAATATTAAAAATTTTTAAATAAAAACAAACAGAGGTTAAAATTTTCATTTTAATAAACCATCTATTAATAAATAATTTTAGTAAGATAAGTTACAATATACTATTCTTTATTGGGTAGAATTGGAGGGCATAGATATGGCAATGATAAGGGAAAAAAAAAGAACGAAAAAGCCAAATTGGTTTTGGTTCCATTTATAGTGCTCATAGAATTTCTTTGGAAGATGTCTTTCGATTCTGCGTGGGGTTCAAAGTGCAGAGAGAGTGGGAATACGTCAGTGTTTACATGGCCCGACAGGGGATCGAAAGCCAACGTCTTTGCCTCTAATACACAGTTACGCACTACACTACTACTGAAAATGGCCACCTCAAGATTATTAATCTGCCGGAACAGAACATAAAAAGCTCCCACGCTTATAAACTTAACACCCTTTCTTTTATCTGTCTGATGCGAAATTCGTCCTCCATCTTCTCCTTCTCTCGGCGACGTGACATCAAAATCAAAGTCTGAATTGACTCTCATATTCCATTATCATGGATTATCTTCCTAGATTAGAGCCCTAATTTGGTATCTACCGCATCCGATTTGGACAAAGCAGGTAAAATTCGCAGAGAGGGTGAAAGTAAATACCAACTTAACCTAATCAACATTTTTATATTAATTTAACTCGATCCAATCAATAATTCTAACATGCTCCAATGAAGAACTAACGGTAAAATTGAATATATAAATATTTAAAAATTGGGCCGTAGCCGCCGTATGAGGAAGCCAATCTGTGGTTGCCGCACTTTCTTAGCTGAGCATTTGCGGTGGATGCTCATTCATACATCAGCTCATCGGTCTCTGTCAAAACTCTTTCGACATTTTTTTCGGGGTTGTCAAACCGGTGAAAGGCCACCTCCTCCTTTTCTGATGACTCTTTGCCGTCTTCAATCAATAATAGTACCTTTTTTGACGGTTGGGATTTTAACAATTTAAATTTTTATTCAAATTTATAATACTCCAACTCAATTCACAATCATTATTCCAATTGTTTTTCACTCTAAATTTGACTAGTTAAATTTATTAATAAAAAATCGAAATAGATCCCTATTTAGGTACTTCTTGAGTTTTTAATTTTAATGTCAAAATATTAATTAATTACGTGTCCATTCAATTTTTGGAAGAAATATTTTTTAACTATTCTATATAAATATTTAATTATTCTAATCATAAGAATTTAGATGTTTAATAGATTAAATACAATGTTGACTATATCTAATTTTATAACTTGATTGCTTCATTGAATCAAAGTAAACGATTCTAAAAATTATAAAAAATAAATTTATGTATTAACCGGCAATAAAATCAATAAGTATCATATTGACAGAAACATTTACAGATTTAACGCGTAGATAAATAAAAAATACATTTAAAGATTTTGGGTAAATAAATAACTTTTGAGTAAAATTTTTCGAATATCAATTCCTTTTCGTTATTTAGAATTGGAAAATAATGTGATTCATGGTTTGCAAAATGCAGTTAATTTGTTTTTGTTTTTAAAAGAACAAAGTATAATATATTTATAGTTTACTTTCGTTAAATTATAAGGTTATATTGTTCAATTTTTACATTTTTTTGTTCAATACTTTATGAAATGTCGAAAATATTAATTGTATTTTTAAAAATACAGAGATGAATTAATTGTATTTTTTAAACTATTAGAACTGCACTGTAATTTTTCTGCTATAATATTTTATTATTTCAAATTTGACCTCTGTATTTTCCAATTGACTTAATAAAAAAATTTAAAAATTAAATAGAAAGACCTAACAGTGTAATTGAAGCACGACACCGGAATAAATTAATACATTTAAAAAAAGACAGAAATGAATTAATTATATTTTATAAAATATAGGGATCAAATTGTAAATTTCCCTTTAAAATTTGTTGCCTCGTTAATGGCTCAAAGTTTTGGACCGTGATGGAAGTTCAATCTATTAGCTTGATTCTGTTACTGGTCACTTAAAAAGATGAGGCAGCTGTCACGTTAGCTTGACCATCACTTTATCTTTCTATTGGCTTAAGTAATCGGTGGTAAAACATAAATTGACAAATTAAATTTAAAATATAATTAATTTATGCATCAGTTTTATAATTATTTCTATTACAATCACAATCAGATAATTTTAGAAATTGGACTAAATGTAAATTTTTAACCACTATAATTCATTCAATCTAGAAGTTTTTCAGATTTTTAATTTATCCAATTTAATAACATATAATTTAAATCAATTGAAAAATAATCAGAATTAAATTGAACAAATTCAATTTTATAAATTATTTATTTAGTTTAATTTATGTCTAACTATTTTAACTTACTTGAAAGAAATATTTGTACTAGATTAATTATAAAAAAAAAAACTAATAAAGTTTTGTCAATAAATTTGTAATTATCCCATTTACTATTCCTTTATCTGGCGTATCTTGCAGGTCTTGTGGTATAGTATAAGCGTAAGACTGTGTTAATAGAGTGAGCCCATAATTGTAAGACCCAACCTAAGGAGGCCAGACCATCAGAGCTAGCTGTTTTTTTTTTTTTTTTTCTAACCGAACCTAATTAATTATGGCTCGTCCTGAGTTAGTCCGGAAGGATTTACGTTCTGGAAAATAATTTTAATTATTTTTAAAATTATAACATTTTTTTAATTTAAAAGTATATGAAAATTATTTAAGCTTTATTTTTATATTAAATAAATTAGTGTTAGAACTTACACGATATGCGGAGTAAAATTAAAAGATAAAATAATTTTCTATAACTTTGACACAAATATAATATAAAAATTAAACGGTTAACACGAACAAAATACATTTAATCCGCTTAATATCATAAATAGGTTAAATGGATGTGTTCACCTACTTAGGACCCCTTAATATATTTATAGTATTTTTAACTTTTAATCTATTTAAGTCCAATTATATTTAAAAATAAAATTTTCAAACGTAAAATATATAAATTCTTTAAGATTTATAATTAAAATATAAAAGTAATTAATAATAAAATTTAAATAAATTTTAATTGGAGTATTTATATCTAATACAAAAATTATCTCTTTACTGTTAAATAAACAAGTCACTCATCTAATCCACGTGTTAATCCGCGACACAACATATTTATATTCGTGTCATAAATAGGTGGTTCGTTTATGATACGAACTCATTCAATCTTTACTCTAACCCATTTATGTGTGTTAGGCGAATCGTATTCGTGTGTTGTGACCCATTTTGATGCCCTAGTATAACCTGCATAAAAAAATTGCTCACACACTATTAATGTGTTTTTCAGTAGTGATAATAATTTTGAAAATTTAATTAATTATATTGAAATAAGAAATTAAATATTTTTTTATTTTATATTTATGATTTATTATAAATGATTGTTTATTTATTTAAAATATTAATAAATTATATTTATTTAGTGTAATGTATTCTAAGAATATGGATCTCTTACTTTTTTAAAAATTATCGTATCACGAACGCTCCTGTATTACTTGATTGTCATGACCCAAAACCGTAGGCCAGACCGGCACTAGGACCTGGGTAAGCTTAAGGCCCCCGAGGCCCGTAGTAAGCCTAATCTCTGATTTCAACACCATAATTACATGCAAAATATTCTACAAGTTGGCCCATTATATTTTTAATGACTCAAACTATCACAGGGTCTTATTTTATTCAACTCAATCATTCCCATAAAGTCTTACATACACTTAACATTATTATTACAATCATAAATCTTAACATAACTGTGGATTTTCTACTACTGTACAATTACAAAGAATTCTAAATAATTCTATCTTATACATTTACATAATCCTTTGAATAACCTCTAAGGAAAGAAAACTAATGCTCCAAATATACTCAACTGAGTCACAATTTCCTGAAACAACATAAGGGATAAGGGGGGAAAGGGGTGAGTATAAAACTCAGTGAATAATAACATATAATACTAAACCCA
>CANUEX010029898.1:0-20914 GCA_948099535.1 Jatropha multifida | reverse complement strand
GTCGGGAAGAAGATGAAGGAATTTAAAGAAAAAAAATAAAAAATAAATAAAAATATAATATAATAAAATAATATTAAAATATTATAAAGTTTTTAATTATTAAATAAAAACAAACCGTCCAAGGTAAGTTGCCGGGGAGAAAAGAATAGCGACGCACAGTGTTTTTAAAAAATATCCGATTCGGGTCTAATTAAAATTAATTCGGTCCAATTAAAGAAATATTGGTCCGATTTTAATCGATTAATGGTTATTCAATAAATTTTCGGGCGAACCAAAATGATTTTTGATTCCCATAATATTATGTGGCGTAATATTATTGGCTAATAATTTACAATTTAAATTTAAATGGGAATGTTTCGAAATAAAAATTTCAGGGTATTATAGAAAAATACCGACAAGACAACACTCATAAGTCGAACTAGTATCAATAAGGGCATCTATAACTAGTATACCAACATCCTTTTTATCATTTAGGGATAATCACTCAAGGGTGGAGTCCATCTCTTGATGAAGATAATAACTAAGGAAAAGTATACAGGTTTAGGGTTTATTAAGATGTGAAAATGTCAAAATGAAATTAGGGTTTGGAGATACGTGGACTACAAAAAAAGAAGTAATAACAAGGTTAAGGTAAAAGAAGCATTGGGAGCACACGAGGTAGGGATTATCGGAAGGAAATAAGGGGAACAAGGAAGGCTTGATGATGTAAAGGTTTTTGAACTAGGCTTTGGTGGCTATGGTAGATTAGGGATTAGGTAACAGAAAAGACAAACCATGCTACAGGAGCATACCAAAAAATCAAAACTTCTTTTATTTTGTTAATTAGTCCATGTATAGAAAAATAATTATTTAGTCCTGACATTTGACCAAATTAATCAACTCATTTCTACTATTTAGTAATCTTAATTAACAATCCCAAGATTTACCTTTGTCTTAATATTTAGTCTTTCCGTATAAAAAGTGATATTTTTTTCATTAGTTTACCGTGACCCATGGTTACCGTCCACATCATCTTCTTCATTCCCTCATCAAATTCACTTTTTTTTACAGTATCCATCAAAGTGGTATCTCTCTAGATACTGGACCTAGAGAGATCTGTTTGCTTACCGGGTTATCAAAAATATGGCTCTAACGGATTCAAATTTGGATCTGGACATCATAGTCCTTCTTCGGGTGGAGTTGTAGCGGACAGTCTTTCTTTTGGTGGTGGCATATTTGCTATCTGCGTTTTGATACTTCTGATTTTTTTAATTTTTTTCTCTTTGTTATTAAAATATATTGAATCTATTTTAATGGCAAAGAAAAGGAAAGGAAGACGATTATTACCAAATAAAAAAAAGAAACGAAAAGGAAGAAGATGATAATGCGGTAGGCAATCATGGGCATTTTAGTCATTTCTTGCAAGATTAATAGAAAAATGTCACTTTTTAACAAAAAGACTAAGTAGTCAAACGGATGTAAATTTTAAAAATTACTAATTAATATTATTTCCCCTTTTTATTATATCATTGTGTTCTTTTCCAAGGAAAGTTATTAGTACTTGTCATTTGCATTGTGCCACTGAATGCCAAAGGCATTGTTTTTATTCTTTGTGAATATCTAATGTAACTATGATTTTGAGCACCGTATTTGACCAGTTTAATCGAAAATCGGACTATAATCTAATTTGGATTGGATGCTTAATATTAAAGAGTAAAAAAATCAAAAGAGAGCCGATTAAAACCTGTGAAAATCGTGTTAAAATCATCGAACCAGACCAGTATTAATTGCGGTTTGATTCAAATCAATTATAAGTCAACTAATTTACCCTCGTGGCCTATACCGTTTTGAAGCCAATCTAGTCATGTAGTCCCCACTGTATATTATTTCAAACTTATTGACCTTTGGCGTTTTACACGTACTCCATTGAATTACAATATAATATTATAATACTATCACATAAAACATCATAATACATTAATTTAGCTCTTGAAAAAGATAAAAAAATTAAAATTAATTTCAATTTTTCATGCTCCCTTGCTCGTTGTTTCCTTCTTTTTTTCTCTCTTTTTTTAAAAAATTAAAATCAATTAAAAAATTTGCACATTGTATTCAAGTAAAAATAAAAGCTTGAAAACTGAAATGAATTAAGTTGAAATGAATTTAACAAAGTTAAAACTTAAAGGGATAAAATGTTACTATAGTTTTTAATTTTTTTTAAATTAATTAGTATTTATAATTCTTATATTTTAATTATATTTTAAAAAATATAAAAAATATTATTATATAAAAATTTAGTTCAATCGTATTAAATCCGGTTTAACCTTCCGATTTAGTAATTCGTACTTTCACCGATTTAACGACCGGTTCAGTTTTCAAAATACTAAATGTAATAGTTATTTTATTTTTCTAACAACGGACGAAAATAGATATTGATTGAATGTAATAGTTTATATTATTTTCTACAATATTTGTTAATTATTTAAGTGGCATTTTATTACTCTTTATTTTTGCAGATAATAATTAAATTATATTATTTATTTTACTTACTTTATTCTTATAATTAGGCGAATGGAACGTAGTTAATTCAAAATTTTAATTTCTTTATAATTTTGTTGGGTTGTAATCCTTTATCTATTTTTCCTTTTTTACAATTTATGATAGTGTCTTTTCCTATCATAATAATTACTTTTTATTATGGAATACTCAACTAATAATTTGTTTTGTAGGTTGGGTAATTTTTCTTATTTAATCACTTTCATTTTAATATTATTAATTTGATTAATTTCCATTTTAAAATATTGAGGGATTTTCCATTTTTAATTAATATGTATAGAAAGATATGTGTGTTGAACTAGCAACATGCATGTGCTGTGCTGTTATGACCCAAAATCGTGGGCCGAATTGGTACTAGTTTCTGCATAAGGTTAAAGCCCCCAAGGCCCATAGTAAACTAGAATTGTAAGGTCCATACATTAGCCTACCTATTCTCTAATAATAGTAAGCCAATATTAATGTTACCAGTATGGTCCAGTATCCATATAGCCTTGACCTAATAATAAATATCTCAATTAATCACATGTGATTGGACCCAATAAATCTCAAACATATTATGGTTACTGGTCACACATACATCCGAATAAATAATTAGGACAACTATGATTCCATAAGATAGCTCACTCATAATATTGCACGGCTAAAATATACATCATACGACTACGGAGTTCAATATATCTGAAAACAGAAAAACTTCTTAAAGTACCAGTACATTAACTAATTAACTGCGTAAACTCGAAATATAATTTTGAAGTCCTACAGAGAAGATTATAGAGCTTTAATCGTCTCTGAGAGAATCTTCTACTTCTTGAAAGGTTAGGTAAGAGGAGGGGGGTGAGTTATACAACTCAGTGAATAATAATAAATAATGCATGACCAAACAATCACGCAAAATGCATCTCTAATCACTTAATTGATCATACTACCAATCATGCATATGACACAATATCAGTATCCACAATTATTTTACTTTCAATTAATCAATCATGTGGAAAATTAGTTTGTGGCGTCACTGAAACCCTCGATGAGTCATCCTCCCACATGGCTCATCCTCTCATACGTGTGCACTAGGGAGCCGATCCTCATATATGGCCGATCGATCCAATTCTCGCTTGACCAGTCCTCTCCTTGTTTTTCCATGCTCTCTTTTTTTTTCCATACCATCAGGAGGCTGCCTCTGTGGTTATCCATAACATATTCATATTCCATCATATGCATACGGGAGTGCTAATCTCTCCATATATGGACGACGGTATCAAAAATCACCCTCACAAACCCATGGTGACCCACTTTATTCTAATTCCACACAACCAAGACAATTCATATCACAACATATTTAATCAAACAATTCATCTAATTGCAAATCATCAGATCAATAATTAATATACAGTTATAATTATACGATAATTAAATAATAATATAATATAATTTGTTAATGATATATAAATATATCAATAATGATATATTAATAAAATTATGATGATATGAAAATGCATATCATGCACCATTTATTATTACTTACAGTGATAATAGGATATTTAAATCCTAGTTCTAATTCTGGTTTGGAAGAGCAGTGGATGAGCCCAGACGATCTAATAATTTAAGAATATAGAAAAGAAATCATCAGATAATTGATCAATGTGAAATAATAAATAGAGAATTAATCCAACAAATTACATCATATCCTCTCTGCTAAGACTAGTCGAAACTCTGCACTACCTACCTGCTAAATATTAATTAATTCGATTTCCTATTACAAGCTTTAAAATAATTTAGATTTACCACTATTATAATATAATCAATAATATTCTCATTTCAGATAAATAAAATCCTTTTACCAATAATTTTTTTCTTACTTAGTTTAATTATAGTCTCCAAACATTTCACAACTATTTAATTTATTTACTTTAATTGATCCTTAATAATCACAAAATACGTCTCTTTATTGAATCACTTAATTCATTGATTCTAATAACCTTAAAAATATGCTCATATTTCTATTTATGGATTAGCCAACAATAATTCCTTAATAATGCATTTTTTTCTTATTTAATATTCAACTTTAATGTTTTAATTCAAATCAAATATACTAACAATTTCACCATTAAATTCATAACGTAATATTAATCAATATCCAAAAATACATTCTATGTTTACCTTATAATAGTTAGCATCAAATTCCTCAATTAAATCAATTAATAATCTAAACTATTTTTATTAATTAACTTCTTTCTACCTAAACTAATATTCACCACCTTAACAAAATTAATTCTCAATCTCAATAATTCAACTAATTAAATATCTTAATTTTGTTAAAAATTTCTGCCATAAATTTTATTTTCAATCTATAATTCATTTCTAATTAATCAACTACACAACCAAAATAAATCATCTAAATCCACAACCATAATCAAATAATTACTCAATCATAAATACTAAAAATCAACTAGAAATTCTAGGAATAATTTTCAATACCCTCAATCACAAAATATAGTCCCAAAAATTATAGATCGGAGACGATCGAATTTAGATCACGACTGAGATGGTTAGGATCTTGTAGATTGGGACTACGACGAGCTTGAGGGGCTGAGATTGAGTTGTAGACGGCTGCTGGTGTAGGTGGAGGCTTGCGGCGGTGTTGAAACTAGCTGGATTGGCAAGAAGGAGCGACTAGAGTCGTCGCATGGAAGAGAGAGCGGTGGCTGGGCTGGATCATGACTGAGGCCGATTCAATAAATTAACTTAGTTTTTTAATAGATTTTCAACAAATCAAATGATTTTATGGGTTTGATTCAATATTACGTGGCTTAAATTTACTAGCAAAAATTTTAGAATTAAAATTAAAATTAATAATTTCTAAAATTAAAATTTTTGGTTATTTCATGTGCACAATAAATATCTTTATCTATAATCTTAAAAATATTGTGATCATATTTTAAAATACATAATTTAATTAAAAAAATTTACAATTTTAAATTATTTTTAATTTCATATTTGTCAATTTTGTTGAAAATTATTTAAATTATAGAATATCTATTTCGAATTCAAAACGTGAGACTAATTATATAAAAATTAATGCCTATAATAAAATTAAAAGAAAAGAAAATATATATTAAAAATTATTGATTTAATTTATTTTTTGAATTAATAAATTTTCTTAGATGATATTAAAATAATAAAATAAAATGGATAATAGAACTTCAAATATATATATATATATATATAATTCTTAATGATAATTTCATTTGTTTTTTCTTATAATTTATCAAAATTTTCTTAATTTGATAGTGTAATAGAATTTAGAAGAGAAAAGAAATAGATTAATGTCGAAAAGAAATCGTATAAGAATTATTAAAATTACAAAAAGAAAAAATTGATCTTACCAAATCTCAAGAAGGTCTCTCTATTTATAGCCAAGTAATAAGCAATTCAATATATTATCATTAATACTAATAAAGACAACTATATATTGCAATTTTAATACAAATAAATATTGAAACGTTTGGATATCATTCTTAATAAAACTACTAATAAATACTTTCATCAACGTTCTCTATTATTCTTTTAAATATGAAATTTTCATTCATAATTATAAATAATGATTATAATGATATTCAATATTAATATTATACTAATATTAGCTAAAAAATAATTTATAATACATATTAATATGATAATTGAATGAAAATTAATATCAATATTATATAATTTTAATTGAGAAAGATAGATACAATATTATAATAATTATAATTATTTACTAATATGTATTAATTATGATAATTAATGTCAATATTTATATAGTATTATAATTAATAATTAATTCTATATAACACTACCAAAATTTAAGAGTCTTATGTGTCATTATAATCCTATCTGTCATCACCAAAATTTAAGAGTATCATGTGGCAAGAGCAAGGAAAAATCATTCATTTAAGAATGCCATTACTTTAAATATACATTGATATATTGATTATGGATGAAATGTAATACAAAAATTGATATTTCGATTTCAATATTACATGACCAAGTTAGCTTGGATGCCTAACATCTTCTCCAACTCGTAACTAACTTCCTTATTCAGACTATGGTTAAGTGGTTGATTTCTCTACGAGGAATCTAGTTGCTACATATAATCCCAAGTTTTATCTGGATGGCAACTCCTATTCTCTAGGTGGCCTTGACCTATTCTTATTCTTTGGGCCTTTAGGCCTTGACATATTGCAAAATCATTTTCTTAAGCGAAAGCTCACACAAATATTTATATATTATTTTAATAGTTATTTAGTATACTAAAACCAAGGACAAAAATTAGCAAAAGTGTTTTAAATAAAATCCCAAGAATTAATAATAATCTATCCTTATATTTCCTTCCAAATGGTTAATTAATTCATTTACATTAATAGGCATGAATCCACGAAAATACATAGATAAAGATAATAAATAAATGAATTTAGTTCGAAAGGTCATGGAAAAAAGAAACACTTAATAAATAAATAATATACTTTCAATTTAAAACATAAATTGAGTAAAAATCATATCTAAAAAAGAGAGAGAGTTTAATTATAAGGATAAATGTCATTATGTGGCGGATGCAATTATAATTTTATATTTGATTAGTCTAGCAATTCACGAAAATTGAAAAATGCATCTAATGAAAGTAGGGACTACCTATGTTATATAACTCACTTGGTATATATATTTTATATAAAATTTTTTTAAGAATTTCAGTTGTTTGAAGCATAAAAATTAAATTTTCGAGAAATTTATTCAATCAAATTATATAGAGATCTATATAGATAATTCTTGAAGATAATCTTGAAGGATTGAAAAAGTAAAATTAAAACCATGAGAAATGGATCCAAAAGATGTCTATATAAATTAAAAAAATCTATGCACATGTTATATAATCACCTTCATAATATATATAATTAACCAAATATTATATGCTTTAATTATATTCTATTTATTATATTGTCTTTAATTTATTATTGATGCTATATGTTTCATCATGTATTTTTATATAGATATTTGCATATGAATTTAATGTTATTGGTTTATATACATTATTGAAACTTCTGAACAACTTTCGAAAGATTATAGATATTTCAGAGAATGAGTTTAAGATGAAAGACTTCGATAATATAAGGTTTTGACTTGGCTTGAAAGTCGATCCTTTAATAAATAGAATTTTGTCTAATAATCAACATATATAACCAAGATATTCAAAAGATTTTATATTTATTATCAATGACTATGAAGTTAATTGATAAATCTTTTATGATTTCGAGAAAATAATGAAGCACTATTTTTATCTTGAAATATCATATTTTAGCATAATAAATATGCCAATGTATCATGTTACTCATACTTGATTTGATTTATCATTTTTATAAATTTTACTTGCAAGATATAGTTCTTTCTGAATATAAAAAAATTAAATAGATCTAAAACATATATTTTGATATCTCCATAAAATAATAGATATAATTTATATTATAATAACATGTCAAACTCAAATTTAATTGACTATAAAAATGCAAGTTGTTTATTTGATCCAAATTATTAGGGATGAGCAATGGTCGACTCAGGTCAAAACCCGACCCAACCTAAAAAATTCAAAACTCAAAATGAGGAAAATATTCTTCATTGACCCGACCCATTTTATAGTTCGAGCCCACCCAAAAGGTCCAATTAAAATTGGGTTGGGTTAGTCAAGCCTCATTTAACCCGATTTCGAATTAAGTATTTCTTCCAATTGGCTGAAATTTTTTACATGGCCTTGCACAACCAAAATATGCTTTATATGCTGAACTGAAAATTACTATTTGGATCCTACACACTTAAAAAATTGTCTAAAAATAATTGTTGCTTAAACAACTATAATAAAAAAAATAATCTAACAATAATCAAACCATAATCAACTTCAAACATTCATAATGAAAAAATCATAACACAATGAAACAATAATAATCACAATCACATAAATCATAATTTTCCATCTTCAAATCATAACTCAACCATAACGAACCATAATAATCACACAAAACATAATTTTTCATGGTCAAATCATAACAAATTAAAAAAGTCCTAATAGAGTATTTAACATACATAATAGAAATAAAATGTTCTAATTAAGTATTTAACATACATAATAGGAATAAAAAGTCCTTCAATAAACTCAAGTTTTCTTAATATAGATTCATAGCCATGTTTTCCATGGTAGATAGTATTTGGTTGAACTTGATCCCAATTTTTTTATTAATTTCTCCTTTTGTAAAGTTTAAATATAAATAAACTAGCATAAAAAACATGAAAAATTAAACTAATTAATTATAATTTCAGTTGCTCAAGGAAAAATACATACCATCTTCATTTTTTAATCTCATCTAAATCTTCTTCAACCTTTATATGCTCATTGGATCCTCTAAGCCAGTTTCGAGTTCATATCAAAGCTTCTACCACTTTGGGAGTTAAAGAACTTCTAAATAGATCAAGCAATCCCCCACTTGTACTAAATGCAAATTTCGAAGTAACTATAATAATTAGGACTGCTAGAATATCTGAGCCATGTGAGATAAGATAGAAAATCTCACAGAGTTTAATATGCACCATTTTAACAAATCAAAATCCCCTTTCTCATCATCATACATAAATTCATTCAAATATAAATCCATTTTATTTTTTATATCCCTAATAACTCGTGTTTGTACTCTTGCATGTTTAATTCTTTGCTTTTGCATTTCTCAATAGATTTAGTTGAAACTGAAGGTTGTCGATTTTCAATTAAGAAAGCAGATTCAAATGGTTGAAGCTTTTTCTTATACTCTTCAAACAACTCATGTAAAAAAATCTTCACACCGTCAAACAACAATTTACGCTTATCATCACCATATATTGTAGAAAAGAATCCTCCATGTACTCAAATTTTTCTTGGGGATAAAAAAAACCCATATAAATGGATTTTTTTTTTCATCTTATCATAATCTCCCCAGTACTTGTTAAATTTACTTTGCATTATAATTCTCATATTTTTCAACTCAACATCCTTACTACCTTTCCAATCTTGCAATTTGACATAAAAAATCTTTAATTTTTGTCTAATAAGTGTTTGATGTGATGTAAGAGGAACTAGAACCATGTAGTGTAGCTAAATAAAATTGATATAAAATGTTCGACATTCTACTAATCACTCCCTAAGTAAGCTCATTAGGTGTCCCACCTTGATTTTTTGATTCTAAATCAACTCTAAAGTACGGCTCTTTCATCTCATTGCTTTAAATGTCTTCTCAAACTTTTCTACAGTACTTAACATTAAGTATGTTGAGTTCCACCTAGTAGGTGCATCTAAACACAACAATTTAGAATACTTTGCACCTTCAGTCTTGACACACTCATTAAATCTCTTGGGTCTAGTAGGGGATGATCTAATAAACTTACATGGATTTTTAATCTTCTTCATGTTAATGCCTATATCTTTCAATTCCTCATTAGCCACAAGATTAAAAAGGTGAGCAATGCAGCTAACATGAAGGTACTTGCCCTATACAACAACTTTCCCTTTTGCAATATACTTATTTTCCAAAGTGGCTATCATTTTATCATTTGCAAATGCATTATCGACAGTAATTGTGAGCACCTTATCAATCTCTTAATCCTTCAAGCATTTCTTAATATCTTATGCAAGTAGCTCACCCTTATGACTACTAGATGGACAAAAATTCAAAGTTCTTTTCTGCAATTTTTAGTCTTTACATGTGAAATGAGCAGTGATGCACATATAATTTATATTTTGCAATGATGTCCAAGCATCAGTGGTTATGCAAATGATTTATACATAAATTTTTATGAATGCCTTTAAATTTTTTCTCTCTTCATTATACAATGAAGGACAATCACGAGATATGGTCAATCGAGATGGAATCTTGAACTTAAGACATAAACTAGCCACAAATTTCTTAAAACCCCTCTCCTTCAACAAATCTAAATGGAAGTTCATTAAGGATAATCATTAATAGTATACATTTTCGATTAAATTCTTGATCAAATCTCCAATTAGTTAATACTCATGTGCTATCATCTATCCCTTGAAATGATGGTTATAAAGACAATAGTGTTTGTTTTGTTTCTACACTATGTGAATGAGTTTTGCAATTATGCATATGATTTTTAAGTTTGGTTGTACCGTGCTTCTTTGGATCACAATAAAATTGCTTCCCATAATGCGTGCACTTACCTTTATGAACCTGTCTTCATCATAAATAGGATCAAAGAAATCCCACATAATTGATCTCAAAGCGAATGTCTTTCTTTTCTTCTTGACTTTTGTTGCTTTTGTGACAATATCATCTTCTCCTCTTATAGTAGGGTAGGAATAGGTTCGGAGTCAATGCCTTCATGTACTTTAACACCTTCATTGAGACATACAAACTAGCCTGCAACATAAAAAATTATGTGTATTTCTCTTTCCCCTTTTATTTCTTTAAATTTTAAATTTTTAGGTTTTTGAATGAATTTTGGGAATTTTATATGTTTTGATTAATTTGATGAATTTTGATGTTAGAGGTGTTCTTAGGTGGCACTAGAAGTCACTTTTGGACCCTTTTATAATTTCCATTTGTTTCTAACTTCTTCATGAAAGCTGTAGCTCTATTTCTCAGCTTTCTAAAACATCCTCTTATGTTTAATTCCAATACTTGTAGCTCAATTTATGATTTAAATATCAAAATTGGTTCCGTTATAGTGTCTCACCTGTATATCCAAATTGATTATCCCTTTTGGCCACTAAAATGGCAAGATAATATCTTGTATTCTTCATAAAAGTTGTATTTCTACTTCTTAACTTTCTAAATCATCCTCTTGTGACCAATTTGAATACCTATATCTTAATTTATGATTTTATTACCAAAACTGATTCTGTCATGGCAGCCCACAAGTATGTCTGAATTGTTGCTTATCTTTGACACCTAAAATGATAAAATTAGAATTTGAGCCCTTCATGAAATTTATTTCCAGATATCTTAACCAATCATTGGATATGAATTTATCAAAATTGAGTACTCAGATAAGTAGGAATTAAATAAATATGGAGTTAAATGTGTTAAATCAGGACTAGATTGTTGGTCTATATTCTTAGCTTATTTTTAATATCTTAAATGTTGATCTGGACTGTGGTCTCTTCATGACATTTGTAGAATTTTGTCTTATCTTTCTAAAGAATTAAATTTTACTCAATTTGGAGACCTAAAACTTCATTTATACCCTAAAAACTCAGCAAAGGTCAAGTTTATGAAAATGTTGGAAATTTCTTGATTTAAGTACTTTTATACTATATTAAGTATATATATATATTTTGAATATGTCCATTTGAATTTATTAAGTATGAAGAAAAACGAGAATGTGGAAATTTTTGTAAGTTGTAAATTTATGAAATTTTGTGAGAAATATGTTAAGTTATGAGATATTTTGCAAAGGATTTATATATAAGTAATAAGGTTATTTATAAAAAAATGTTTTTGATTTGGGATCTACTATGCATGGTTGAAATATGGTAAGATGAGATTTACTCTATAGGATGAGCATGCTCGGCTTTAATGCCTCTCTGTTTTGATATAAGCTATGATCATATGCTAGGGTTATCAGCCCTCTCTAGATAAGCGAACGCGCTTATTATACTCTTATGGCGCTTCCACAGGCCACATCTCTGTCTCTGGTGGTCTTTCACAGGCCACATCTCTATCTCTAATATGTTTAAAATCGATTCTGATTATATTTCTCTTAGTATACATATGAGCCCTTAACTAAGAATAAATCATGTTTGATTACAAGAGAAATGGAAATATAATGGTATATATAGAAATTTCCTTATATTTGACAAAATATGATTTTATATTTAAGAATGAATTTAGTTATGATTTTCGGAATATATTTATTGATTTGTAAACTTTTGATATTTTGTATTTGATTTAAGAAATTTTAAGTTGTGTAATGAATTTGTTGCTTAGGCAATCTCTTTTATTTATTTATTAAGTTGTTTAGCACCACTGAGTCTTCCACTCAACGAGTTAATTTTCATCACGCGTAGATTGTGAGTGGTGGGTGCTACTTGAAGGCCCAAGGTGAAGCATCATAGAGGAAATTTTATTTTTGGGTAGAACATGTAGTAAGATGTAAATTATGGCATGTATAATATTATTGTAAAAAGATTGAGGTTGTAAATATTGATTTGTAAATTAATGAGATTTGGGATTATTTTTAAATGTTTTATCTATATGAGAATTTGAAGTGAATGATCAATAGCAATTATTTCCATGAATTGATGATATTACGTTAAGATAGAATCTAAAATGAGTGTTATGATTATATAGAAGTGCTATGTGATTCATTGTTCTGATTTGGAGTTTTGGGGTTTGGAGGTATGAATATTGGAAGTGCTTTGTTTTCTTTGTGTGGCAAGTCAATTTTTAGGGGAAATTCTTGCGAATTTTTCGTAGGAATTTCCTTAAACTTTATTTTAAAAAAAAATATTACCTACCTCCTATGAAAACTTAACCACTTCTAATATATCGTTTAGATTATTAAGTAAGATAAGATGGTGCTCCGACACCGAATGTGGCCTTCGTTGTCTAGTCCTCCCGGATTGGGCGGTGGATGTTACAAGTTTGCTTCCCTTATGAATCCCGCTTTCAAAAGCTTATCCACCTCTACAACTATGGCCTGTTGTCTTTTGGAGCCAAGATTCTATTTCTTCTGCTTAATCGGCTTAGAACTTGGGTCTATGCTAAGCTTATGGGATATGATATTAGGGTTGATGCGTATTATTCCTCTGGAATCCAGGAAAAACTATGGACATGATCCCTCAAGACTGCCTTCATGTCATCTTGTACTTTGCTCTATAGATAAGCTCCTAATGTTATACATTTTCCCTTTTCTACTTCCCATGTAAGTAGTTTGTCCACCGGTTTAGGACCTGAATCCTCTTTATGTCCAAGAATATCAAAAGGAGGATGCTTAGTGGAATGAGCAAGTGGTTCTCCCTTTGGCTTCCACATGATAAAAAAAATGAGTGATAAATCCTTTAGAGCTGCTACATATGCTTCGTTGGCTGCCTTTTGGTCACCTTTCACAGCCACGACTTTGCTTCGTCAGAATAAAACTTCATAGTTAGGTATCTATTATTGCTTTTAGCTCATATAGGGCTGACCTCCCCAATATGGCATTATATGGGAATTGGATGTTTGTCACCATGAATTCCAACTTCAGTCTCATTGATGAACTCTCAACGCTGAGCTCCATATCTATATCCACTGATTCAAAACTTGAACAGGTTTTCCTGTCAACCTAACAAGTGGAGTTCAGACTGGCTTGAGCCTCGTTTGATCTAGTTTTAGAGCTTTGACAACACTCATTATCATCAAATTGATCGCGCTACCTTCATCTACCTAGATTCTTTTCACTAAAAATTTCTCTAGAATTCCCTCAATTAGCAAGGCATCATTGTGTGGCGCATGCACATGTTCATCGTCAGCCTCTAAGAATCATATAGGTTGTATTGAGTTAGCCTTTTATTGGGGTATGATGGAGTATATCTCCCTAGCTCTTCGCTTCATTGCTGAATTACTTTCACCTCCTGACGAACCATCGAATATGGTGTGAATAGGTCTTAGGGTGCAATCATCTCTTTTCGATTTGCTAAGCTATCCCCCTTCTCTCCTGCCTTCCCCCACGAACTGCTTTAGCTCACCCTTCTGCACGAGGCATTCTATTTCTCTTTTTAACTACCAGCAGACATCAATTTTATGGACCACATCCCTGTGAAACTCGCAATATCTACTCTTATCTTGATGGCTTGCAAAACTTTTCCTTATCGTCTTAGGATAAAAGCACCAAATCTGATCACCTTGTTGTTTAATCCATGATAAGATCTCTAAACGGGGTCTATTCACTGGGGTGAACTCTATGTCTCATGGGGGTTCGCTATTTCTGGTCTAACGAGTTCGAACAGAATAGCTAGTTTATAGAGGTTGGATAGGTGATCTCCTTCGAGATGATCGTTATCACACCCCAAATTTTAGTGGTGCGACAGTCCTAGGGTCTAGGTAGGCTTAAGGCCACCGAGCACCTCGTAGAACCCACAATACATATATTACTTATCTTGGATATTTGCTTAAGTGGGCCACAATCAATTATTTATTAAATTCTCAGGATCACTGAGAATATTCTTCCTCACATTCTGTATAGACACATATTATTCTCTCAATACTGTTACAATAAAGCTTACACTTCCAACACTAATATCATCCACAAAGATACTATGGAGGAACTAGAGTTTTAGTAATTTAACAATAACATTTATATTGATCATAGGCTTCTTGTTAGAAGAAGGAATCAAGAAGCTGACTGACCAGGATCACCTCTACCTGAAACCACAGACGCTTGAATGAGTCGTCAACTCAATGAGATTATAGTGTCATATAGGTAGTGTGTACAATGAATAAGTATCTCAAGGTTCAACATTTATAGTAATACCAGATGGTAGTACTATTATTACCTCATCAAAAATAAATTCGTATGAAAGGATTCGTAGTAATCGGATCAATATCACAAATGAGATATCAAAAGGGTTTCATAATAATCAGATCAATATCACAAATAAAATATCAATAGGAATTCACAATATTCGAATCAATGTCACAAATGAGATATCACTAATATGACAAATAATCGCATATATAACACTGAATAAAATATATCACTATGTATATTCCATTGCTATCACACATATCACATATTAGGGCAGTAACTTCTCCCTTTTATCACAATTTTCTATATGCACATAGCCTGATAGTTTAGCCCCCATCAAGACTGGGATTCTATCATATTGGCTAACAAATGGCTTGGTACAAACAAAATAGGCATAGAGGCCACATAGGTTTCAGAATTCATAATTTCAATATTGCAATAAACAAATAATTTCAATACCAGCAATGGTATTTGATCAAAGATTCCAATACAATAAGGAAAGGGTCGACCCTATAACTCACGTTGAAAATGAGAATTTGATTCCTCTCGATCACTTATAATTTCAAAATGATTCCATAGTAATCCTCGACCTATATTCATATTTAAACATATATATCACTTTTAGTTAGCTTCTAGTTTTTTATTGACATTCAAGGTTTCTTAATATTTTTATTCATTAAATTTAAAATCTAAATTTTTAAGGATAGAAATTATACATACTAAACTTTATATTTATTTACTATATACTCATATTCATAGATAATTCACTCATATTTTAATATTTTCTATTTAGTGCAAATCTAATGAAAAATAGAATTTTCTGCACATGAGCAGTATGTGTTTATTTAATTAAATATTTATCTTCTCACATTCATTTATTCTGAAATTTTATTCGGAGGTTTTTAACATCTCAAGGTACTCCCATATTAATTTTCATGAATTTTGGAATTCATTAACCTATTTAAATAAATTAATTATTGAACCAAAATGTTCAGCTTTAAAATACTGAGTAGTCTCCTTCATTTTATTAATACTTTTAATTTCCTTCATTATTTATAATTTTCATTCTAACACAACCTTACTAACATCTTAGGCTATCTTTTTCCAAAATTTCATAATTTTTGAAATTTATTTACATATTTATTTGAACAAAATATGGTAGTTGAATTTAAGCAGTCTCATTAAGACAGTTTGGAAAATAATAAAATTTTTCTAACTTTTACATGTTTAATTCCTTCCTATCCAAAATAATTTCTCCATATTGAATGGTTACTTAATAGGTTATAAAGATAAATTATAAACTTTAATTCATCAAAATAAAGATTAAAAGTTATGAAATATAATTTAAAATCTAAGATAGAATTTTTGGATTTCATACCTTTCTTTGCTCCCCTATGATTTTCTCTTCCTTCCTATCACTTGTTGGTTTAATCCCTCCTTAGCAAACTTGTATATTTCTAATATTTTGTGGTAAATGATCTTAGAGAACTAGGGTATTTATAGAGAAATAAATGAAATGGGAACACTAAGTGTGAAATGAAGATGTGAAATAAAGAAATTGTGGTATTTTTTTTAATACACTTGTCTTCCTTTTTCTTAATTTAGATGATGATTCACTTGGTATTTTGTGATGATTGATTTTTAGCAATTGGTAGATTGATTGAAAGAAAAATGTGAAAAGAATAAATTAATGTGAAAGGGAGAAAATCAAATATGAATGAAGGTGTGAATCAATGAAAATATAATCTCTTTTTAAATACACATGTCTCCCTTTCATTAATTAGAAATTGAATTATTTGCTATCTTCTAACAAATAATGGAGAAAAGAAAATGAAATGGAAAAGCTACATCTGAAATGAAAATATGAACAGATGACAAGACAATTACTTCTTCAGTACACTTATTTTCACAATTTAAAAGGATGAATTTGTGCAAATATTAAGCTATCACTTGTATGAATGAAATTTCCCTTTTATCCCATTTAGTCACTTTAGTTAAGTAGTAGTCTAGGTACCATTTTTGGTCATTTCATATTTTTATTACTTAAATTTATTTAATTTAGAGTTTTATTCCTTTAAATTCTTGAATTTTCATATAAGATATATGTATATATGCATTTATATTATCTAATAGTTTTAGGATCTCCTATATTCCTTACAAATATTATTTTCTTGCATTTCAATAATGATTTAAATAGGTTTTATATTTTGTAAATTACTCATTTATTATTTATTTACTTAATTCACATAATATTTAGAATATAATAATTTATTTAAAAATTAGGGTATTACAATCGTCTTCCCCCAGGGGGTGAATGTCTTTTGGACCTGTACTTTTCCTCCTTGGCTAATTTGTGCTATTGGATCTCATAAGCTTCATCCAGTTGAGTGTACTTATGAGCTCTCGCCATGAGCTCGACGAAGGTCAAAGGAGGATCAATACCCAAGCTTTCAAATAATCTATTCTCCTTGCAGTTTTTAGCCATTACACTGACAGGTACTTCATCATTCAAGTTCTCCACTTACATCGCCATCTTTTGAAACCTAGACACATACTGTCGTAAAATCCTTCCTTCTCTCTTCAAGTCTACCTGATCAGATGAGATTTTTTTAGACGGGATGCAGGTTATAAAACGAGCTCGGAACGCCGTGGCTAGTTGTGAAAAAGAGTGGATGGACCCCGTCTTGAGCGTTTGGTACCACTCCTGCATAGCACCTTTAAGAGTGATTAGAAAGACTTTGTGCATCAAGTCTTTTGAGTTAGTTTGCAAATACATGATGGTTCAGAAGGTTGCTAAATGACTTCTTGGATCAAAACAACCACCATAACATTGGAAGGTATGGAGTTTGAATTTTTGAGAGAACGTTGCTGCTAGGATGTTGAGGATAATGGTGAATCTTGGTGCAGACCATAATCTCCATTCTCTTTTAATTCTTTACACTCCCAAACTAACAACTTTACCACATCCATGAGGTTCGTCTCATCTAATATCTGAGTGTCGCTAATCTCCTGATTACGGTGTTGATTGGATTTGACTCTACCTCTTGGAATCAATCAGATGTGGAGTGGTTGGGTGTCTAGGGGAGGTGGGTGAATTTTTCCTTCTTCGTGGGAGTGTTTGCAAGTTTAGAAGGTGAAGTGGGATTACCATTGGGTGTTGAGTTCTCTAATAGGCCTTTCAACACTGAGGTGAATTGGGAATAAGCTTAGGCAAGGGTTACTGCTACTTAGGGATCAATAATAGGTGGGAGGGTGAAAGTGATCTGTTGATTGGTTTCACCATGGGTGTTTCCTTGGCTTTCGCTTTTAAGCTTCTCAGCTCGGTTGGCGGCCATGAGGAGTTGGAAAGAAGATAGCAACGCTAGCTGGGGTTGTATAAAGGTTGAAGGTGTGTTCTACGTTCACCGCACCAATTGTTAATTTCTCAGAATTTTGAGGTAAGTCAAATGTGATTAGCCCAACTTTGGGGCATATTTAGAGTATATATAATGGAGTCTAAATAGTCCGTATCAGATAAGGATTCAGAGTCCTAATTTATTTCTTATTTTGAGTTATTTTTAGGGGTCTTATTTATTTAGTTAAAATAATTTATTATTATATGTTAACATTGTTTGTTACTCTTTTTTCGTTTATTTTTTCCGTTCATTTTCTACATCCTCTATCTACCCAATTTGTTCATCGCCTTTGCCATTTCTATTCTATGATCCGCACTGTGATTACTTTACCTGTAAATATAATGAACCTCACCACACCACTCCCTCCTTAACATTTGCTTAATGACATTCACTAGACTAGAGAAAGCATTCAGAATAGATGTTGCACCTGCAATCAGATTAAATTCAACTTGGCTATCAACTTTGAAACATACGAACATGTACCCTTTATTCCATGCAAGCTCCATACCATGGAAGAGGACCCATAACTCAGCAATGACCACATAACTTAGGCCAAAATTAGCAGCAAAACCATCTAACCAACTTTGTTGTCCCTAATGAGACCACCTACTGAAGCCATACCTGTCCCATCATCCAACGTGCCATCAGAATTCACTTTAACCCAACCATGCCTAGCCACTATGCTCGCTTTCAACTATTGTGATGAGCCTAATTTCACTTCAAGTTAGCCTTATTAATTTGTCTCACAAAACTCAAAATGCCAAAAATATAGTTCTAACCTTCTCCAGCACCACTACCAAACACAAGTTCATTTCGCCATTTCCAGAGATACCAACATGTAACGCAAATACAACGCACCAAAGGACTCGTCAACCAGGACATCAGAGCAAGAGATGTATATTAATGACAGTAATTTTATGAAGTGGCTCTTAGATTGCATCTCTTGCTCTAATGTCCTGGTTGATGGAGTCCTTTGGTGCTGTCACGACCCAAAACCGTGGGCCGGACCAACAATAGGACCTAGGTAAGCTTAAGGCCCTCGAGGCCCGTAGTAAGCCTAAACTATAAAAATACATTTCTATTATCATTTGGTTAAGGGAATAGTAAGTCCATATTATGACATTATTCATAATATAATCAAAGTTTACATTTCTGACCCAACCTTAGTATTAAATACTGTTCACAGCTCGGGCCCATATCCATTTAATATATTCTCATGTAAATATTTATTTGTCATAATATGATTAAACTATTCCTATCATGTAGTCTCCAAATATTCAAAAAGAACACTCCACAATTTATTTATAATCACAAGATAATTTCTTTTACATAACCAAATATTAATTAAACATCCTAACTGCGGAGTTAAATAAAATGTGCAGAAAACCACAAATATTAACAGATAATTCATACTAACATGTTCGAATCTCTACGGAGAAAGAAGTAGAGTCTTATAAACCAACGGTACTTTTATTTCCTGAAAAATGTTTATGGAAGGGGGGTGAATTTCACTAAACTCAGTGAATGATAATAAATGATGCAAATCCACACATTCAAGCAGTATGCTTTCACAATATAATAAATGGGCATACTTCACAAGCACGTGTCATTCATCAGCATCTTCAAACAAATCACATTCAGATATTCACAATATGTGAAAATTAGTCAGTGAAGTCACAAATCCACCTATTGGCCCCCGGCCAATTTCCATTATAATAATATATATATAACAGGGAGCCGATCCCCCATACTTGGCTCACTGACCCATTATGACACACGTCGTCCCAATTTTCACCCCGATACAAAAGCACATTATTTCACATCACAGTTATTCACAAATATACTCAATACAATAAATGCAACGTATGAATGTAATCAAGGGCAGAAATTGTATAAATTTATAGAACCGAAATATTATATATCAAAGACTAAGATTATAGATCTGAGATATTATATTTGGAAAATAAAGGATATCAATAGAGCAATAGAAATAAGAAATAATTCATGATTATTTAAATAATATAAAGAGTATATGGTATACATATGAAATGCATGTATGCAGGATGGTGTGCACCATTTATTATTACTCACAGTGACCGCAGAATAATATTCAGGTCTATCCTGGTTTCTGATTTGGAGGAGCAGTAGAGGAACTTGGTTAATCTAAGAAACACGTATAATAAGAAAAATATAATCAGATAATGACTCACTTAATTAAGAATATTATTTTAATAAATCTATCTGTTTATTTTATTTTTCTGACTAAATTTCTATTAATTCACTATATAACCTTACTATTTACCAGCAATTAATTTATTCACTTATTTTATATCTAGTCTAGATATCAATTCCATTTATTTCACCACAAAATATATTTATACTCCAAATTATAATTTAACACCAACAATAATAATAATTCATTAGCAATTTTACCAAATATTTATTTTTAACCGGAATTACCTTAA